>JAXDDW010000031.1:1550000-1575000 GCA_034670385.1 Hoplostethus mediterraneus
ACACACACACGCACACACACACACACACACACACACACACACACACACACACACACGGTTCTGGTTGAAAGTGGACAGGGAGTGAATTAAAAATGACAAATAAGGTTTTCACGTTAAAGAACAACTACCACATGGATGTGTTGTGCAAGGTGAAGCCTGCTAACCAACAGCACAGTAGATGTGTTTGTGTCACCTCTTAACTTTTGTTTTGTTTTGTTTTTATTTATTTTATTTTTCAGGAATGGTGTGAGAGACGCCAGCTAAATAAATGACACACTTAGGAAGCGTTTCCGTTCCAAGGCCGGAGTTTGATACTGAATATATATTATGGAAAACGAGACTTTCCGAAGTTACCGAGACGTAGTCGGGTAGAACGAGAGAGTTAAAAGTTTTAAAGTCTCTGGCCAGCATTGAAAAATGATCCACTTCACCATGCTTAAATCAATCATGATCACCCTAAACCTCCCACAGAGCAGTGTTATCGCGTTGTTTCAAGGATACACACACACACACACACACACACACACACACACCAAACAGCATCAAAACCCACTTCAAACTAAGGTGATATAGAGCGTTACAAATGGCTAAATCGATGTGTCTCTTTAATGTTATTTGAATGGGACGGCTATCAGCAAATACAGATGAGTCTGATATAGATTAGCTGTTTGAGGATGAGCTCATTTGTTCAGGAGGGACAACATTTTCAAAGTCACTCTCTGGGCTCCGACTGCATGCCGCTGCTTTAATGTAGAGACGTTTGATTTCATTACAATACGTCATTTGGACGGTTTCCTGTAGGAGCTCTGTCTCTCCCAATGCATTTGGTTTGACTGGAAGAGACAGATGACATCGTCTGCCAAGTGCAGAGAGCGAATCACGACCCCGAGGCTTGAGTTTTACTGTTTTACTCTATCTTTTGGGGAGATACAAGGTTGCTTGAAGACACTGACAACATGCTCTCCTCCTTTTCCTTCAGTGTGCGTCATTGGGCTCACATGGAGGAGACACTCAATCAGTTTGAGGTACTGAGGCAGAGCCACTGAGCGAGGCGGCTAAATTACAGTCCTGCAGGATGAGTGCTTCATGTGCTCCACATCTATACTCTCTTCCAGCCCATTTAACTGACAGCACCAAGCGCCGGGACTCCTTGGCACATCCTCTGCACAAAAAAAAAAGTGACATCACATTCTGGATTTGATAAATACTGGAGGGTGTGGAGGCAAAATACTGTCAGAAATAAGGAGAGGGGAAGCACTAGTACAAGTAATGCATGTGCACTCTTCTGCAGGCCAGCTTGAATACATATTCTTGTCTTTGCCTTAGAAGTGGTTCCCTCCTTTTGTTTTTAACAGATGTGTCCATTGTACAAGTTCCAGTTTTTATTGCATGCTTGCTGAACTTCTGATGCAATTTGGACTCATGCCCGGGAAGATTTTTGGTTTTGCAAAATTCAAGTTTTGCGCTTTTAGCAGCTGTAAGAAGGTATGCACATTGGTCTGGTAACTAATTGGCACTAGAGGCACTAGAGGTTAAAATAAACCACTTTGATTCTGCTGTATAATGTTCAAGATAGACTTTCCTGCAGTAGTGATAGTAGTAGGATATATAGCATGCAGGATGAAAACGGGGTGGACTGCAGAATGTATGGTGAGTTCTTATTGAACCACCTGCAGGTTTCTTTAAAACCATCAGCTGCAGCAGACACACGAGGCTGCTGGGTAAATTAGTCCTCTCCAGGTGGAACGAATCATCTTCTTGGTTTTGGAGACCTAAAATCATCTCGTTTCTGTCCTACGCTTTGGGACTTTGCCACAAGTGCACCTCTCACCAAAACAACCGGCGTGTCACATAAGAGCCCCCCCCCCCCCCCCCCCCCGGCAGATGTGGCACTGCTAAAAATACCTGCTGCTGAATCATTCACGCCATACACTATTTAGAGAGCTCATGCATACTCATGACCCAATGCAAATATGTACCATCAGACTTTCCATTAATGGGATAACAGGGGGCTGCAGTCAGAGCAGCAGATATGGAGGCAGCTGTGGCATTCTGGGAAAACGACGGCCTCTGTTGTACGTTTAGCCTCGTCGTGGTTTTAATGGAGAGTGTTGCAGCTGTTTTCCCTGATGCATCTTTTAAGGTTTTAAGGTTGTTGTGTTTTTTTCCTTCTACTCAGTCAGCAGGTTTTGAAACCCATTGAGCTGGTTGCCTGGTGGTCAGTGTCTTTACCAGAGGATCACAGGTTTGATCCCCACAGCAAGGTCTTCGTCAAGACGCTGGCTCTGGATAAGAGCATCAGATAAATGACTGAAATATAAAAACATCTGATCATGCTTTAAATGATCTATGGGTAACGCAGAAATATTTCTTTTAGTGTGTGTTTTTGTTGTTTCATCTTGTTTGATGTTGTTTACCTGTAAGTCCTTTGGAAATGTAAAATTGAAACATACCTTAATGACTGTCATTAATTTTGAAAATGCCACACATTATAATGAGAAAATACTTCTGGCACTTTGTAATACTAAATTACTAAATGTAAATTTGAAATCGTCCATCTGCATGATTCCACTGAAGAAGACCATCACTATTATTCACAGTCAAAAACCCAGTGCGGGGAACAAACCACACCACACCGACAGACCTCCACCATATAAATGATGCAGGACGACTGGAGACCATTGTGTGTGTGACCATTTAAACTGTCATGTGAAAACTTCAACGGATTAAAGTCAGTGTGCTTACTGATATTTCTTGTGCCCTTTACTGCCTCGGTTCATCCTGTTACGTTACAGTAGGACAGCCAGCCGGAAAGGCACACAGTGTTCAGCGCACGCACACACACACACACACACACACACACACACACACACACCACTCTCTTACTCATAGATTATGCACTTATACATCACCACTCATTCTTATAGAGCAGAGGATGTACATGCACACACACACACACACACATACACACACACACCGTACAATGTGACACATTGTCCCTGCCGTCTCTGCAGAGCTCTGCCTCTCCCATTAAAGAAACACACCGACCCTACATTGCACTTAATGTAATGCGATTCTCCAATGGCAGCGTTCTGTGATCAACAGACTATACAGCCTGCAGCTCAGGACTCATTAGACTATGGGATATAATTCACTTTAAACCATTACAATGACAATAAAATACCTAATACTGATGATTTAAGTGGTGCTTAGTACTCCTGAAATATACTGGAGAGAAAGAGAGGTTGAAGTCTCACCACAAAAGAAACTATTAAATTAAGATTTATTTTTGCCATCTAATCCAAACTTTCTCCACCAGACTGCTCAGTGAGAGTGTCAGTGGAACATTTGTGAGACTGTCACCCCGATTGTTAGACCTTTTCACGTGCAGCCTAATTGAGGCTAAATCCTGTCAAAACCCCACAGCGTCGCGTCCACTCCGATCTCGCGCTCTTGCTCCTAATTTGGGACTGGACCCCGTAGAGCCAATTACCAGCAGAGTCCCTGAATGCCACACCGAGCTCTGACTGTCCGTCCTCACGTTCAACATTTAATGAAGACAGGCAACAACAACAACAGAGCATGAAATCAAATAAATAAAGAGCTGGTGTTCGATAAGCTGGCAGCTCTCAGATAAACACGGGAGCTGAACACTCTTTCATTCTCCAACCCTCCTGACAAGCTGAACAAGTTGAGCAATGATTGTGTTTGCAGCTGCTAATGTTGAATGTGATTCACAAGGTGCAATAAAGCATCAAGGACATCATGACCACACGATGAGTGTTGTTTATTGGGTTCACTTATTTGTCTTAGCTCTTGTTTTATTCGATTCTCTATTTGTCTCATTTGTTAAGATAAGTAGGTTGCTAACTTATTGCACTCTTACATTAACACTAGTTATGCTCTCAGTTGCTTGTTTAGGAAGGAAATGCACTTATGATTTCTGGTGACTAGTAGTTTCCTTACCTACCTTTGTTGAATGTACTTATTGTAAGTCGTTTTGGATAAAAGCGTCTGCTAAATGACTGTAATGTAATGTAATGTAATGAGTGCATCACAATCACAACATGTACACTTTATATGCACAAGCTATATACATATGACTGTGTGTAAAAAGAGTTTGAAGTTTTAATACTTTCGTGTGTGACATCTCTTAGCTGATGGATGCTCATTGTCTGATGTGGTTATAATGCAAGAGTAGTGAATATACTAGGTGTCATAAGTGACACCTAACAGTGCTCCCCAACTAAAGTGCACGTACAGGTTACATTCATCCCTTTACATGTCGTTCCTTCCCTCCCCAGACCTGCTGAGCCAGCCTGGGAACAACTGTGAGCAACGATTCACCAGCTCTGCAATGCCACGAAATCAAAACGACACAAATTTCAACTCTCCCAACCCCATCAGGTAGAAACAGCAGAAGACTCCCGCATCAGCACACACACACACACACATGAGCCTCTCTCCCTGTCCTCCACACTAAAATCACCACACCTGTGTAACAAAAGGTAGAAAACTTAAGCTACAAGCGTTCTGGTTCAGGAGGCGTAGAAGGTTCCTACCACTTTGTTGCTGGTCTCTGTAGGTGCCGTCCATGGCTCCATTGGATCCCACTGTGGAGTTGGATGTGAAGGGCTGCTCGTATGGAGAGGCAATGTGTGTGTGTGTGTGTGTGTGTGTGACTTTGAGTGGATGAGAGCGTCAGGGTGTCTTAAGGGAGTGTGTGTGTGAGTGTGTGTGTGTGTGTGGGCGCATAGAGTACATCTTCACGTGTCTGTATGTATGCCATGTGTGGAGTGGTGTGTGTGTGTGTGTGTGTGTGTGTGTGTGTGTGTGTCACAAGTGCTGTGGTTTATATAAGAAGTAAGTGTATACTGTACGGATGAGTGTGTGTGTGTCTTACTGAGGAGCTAATGGAGTCTGTTTGTGTTATAGGACATGGCCATCGCCACAGGAGCTATGAGTGTGACAAAAGTGTGTGTGTGTGTGTGTGTGTGTGTGTGTGTGTGTGTGTGTGTGTGTGTGTGTGCGTGCGTCCCAGCGTGCATTGAAGCGTGATCCCGGTTTCCCCGTTTCTCCACACTGTTCAGTGGTCTGATCAGCCCTCCATGCCTCTCCAAACACTGAAGACCTCCCCCTTCCCTGGCATCCTCTCATATCTCCCCGCCTCTCCTCCACCCTCCCTCCTCCATTAGAATGGGTGATGCCTCAATCACAGGTCACCCACATTCAATTCCTCCCGTGTAGCACAGCGGTATGAAAGGACACGTGCACTGCAAGGCTGCAAGGGGGCAAGTCAAGGGGGTGAGGGTAGCACGGCCCGATGCTTTTACTTACTCACTCAACGTGCATGAATCACTGTGTGGCTTGCGAGCGGCTCGGTCATGAATAAATGCAAGGGGCAAAAACTTAAATGTTTACAGCTGGAAAAAGGGAGCGGTGAAAGAGAGTCAGATGTTTTATGGAACACTTCAATTATTCAGCCCTGTTTGCCTTTCAACATCTTCTCCTCCGCTCCTCTGAGGGATTGGGGCGAGAATGTCATTGGACTCCCTTGTGCGGTGCTGCCATCTGTAGGCCTTAGCCGGTAATGCAGCTGCGCTTTTAAAAAAAGAAACCCACAGACCAGTGGTTTTAACCTACACTGATTGGTTCCCTCTCCATCAGTGAAATCAGGTGCGGTAGTGTTTGGTTAGAATGAAAACCTGCAGACTGCAATGGCAATGATTGAGTTAGTCACCGCCCCCCCCCCCACACACACACATGGAGGTCAGAGTGCCAGCTAGCAGCAGTACTGTGGGTAGTTATGGGGCTTAACAGTATCAGGCAGTGAGTACATTATGCTCTTGTGATGTTATGAGTTCACAACTCTGGTACATCTTCCCCTCTCTCTCCCAGCTTTCCTGTCACATTTTCTACTATAGCAAAATGCAACAAATGTGTTTTAGTCTTAGTCTTAAAAAAAAGAGTATAGTGTAGCACCCAGCAGAAACAGGCCTGAACTGTGAGTCCCAACCTCTCCAGTTAAGGTGTTTTATACATCCAAACATCTCTGAAACAGTAAAACAGGTTCAACTTTCTTGAACAAATGAAATCCTTCCTATGGTTTCAGTAGGGGGTCTCTGGTGGTTTGAACTGGTTTTGGAAGGTTAGAAATAAGAGTTGCCAATGCTTTGTAGGCTTGGCCTTCGTCCCGCTGCTTTGATATTGGATTGTTTTCTATACTGACATAGTGAATTTTGACATGTTGTCACTTTGTTGCTGTGATTTTCATTGTATTTTACTTTTCTACACTGGTGTGTGTTGTCTTGATGCTGCTCTCTCAGCCAGTTCTCCCTTGAAAACAGGATTGTTAATGTCAACAAGACTAGCTGGTTAAATAAAGGTTAAATGTATTTCAGATAAATGTTCTTTTGTGTGTTTCCATCCGTCTCTAAACCGACTATAAATAGTAGTCCGTAGCATTTGGAGACACAGCTGGTGCTGTTTCCTCCATCTGCATGCACTATACCATAACACACACACACGCACACACACACACACACATTCCAGGTTGGGAGTTGCCATCATGGTCCTGCTGTGTGCTCAGGGGCTTTACACACGCACACACACACACACACACACACACACACACACACACAACAGAGGGTTATTTTTTTATGGAGCGAGTGCATTAGGTTTACATTGTGTTGCATCATCAATTTTGGATTATTATTCTGTGTTGATGTTCCGGTCTTACGCCGTCTCAGATAGACACCATGAACCAGGAGATTATCCATATTCCCCCGGAGGCCCCGGGACAGTGAGCTTAACTTAATCTTTTTTTGCTCTTCATTCATCAGCCGTGCCACCTGGGTTTCAAAGATGAAAGTGAGGCAGAAGAACAGACGGGCAGCTTCTGATTACTGGCCTCCATAAAATAAAACTCACTATATACTAGCATTTAAGTTATGAACTCAAGACCATCTCTTACAATCAAACAAAGAACATCAGGTGAGTGTTTTTGCAGTATGTACGATATACTCAGCGTCGTTGTCAGATGTGAGCCATGTCCCGACGGCTGTAGGGGTTTTAATCTGCGGCACATTTCTCATACGGTTCTTCACCCAGCGGTTCATCACAGTGGAGACGGGCCTTTAATGACTAACTGATCAATCAAGATGGACTGATGAGGTGTCATATCAATCTGGAACATCATTATTGAAGGTGCTGAGGGGACACACGCACACGCACACACGCACGCGCGCGCACACACACACACACGCAGGGTGTGAAGTACTAAAACTTTTAGTCGTAAAACTTTTATACAAAACCCCCCCCGGCCAAAATCTATTAAAACATTTAGTGTTTTTGTAAGCAGACGCATGCGCGCACGCACGCGCGCACACACACACACACACACACACACACACACACACACACACACACACACACACACACACACACACAATGGTTACTACAATGTCAGATATGCCATGTTTTCTCTGATAGATATTGATGTGTACATACTATTGTATTTGTCATAACTCATCATCTCAGTATGACTTGAAAGTATTTACTGTCCTTTGTGAGTTTTGAAAATGAACTGAAAGGTAAAGAGTAAAGGAGGAAGCACTCAAGAACTCAAGCACTCGTTCACCTCACACTCACCATTCACACCGAACCAGACAAAGTAAAAGCCTCACGTTCATCTACTTGAACAAACTCTCTGTTGCTCCGTTCCTCCAGCAGAGACGCTTGAAAGACCTGAGCCTCTGAGCAAACCCTGAAACAAGGAGAACAATGTGGTGTGATGGAACATCCTAATTACCCAGCAAGACGTCTTCCTCGCTACAGCTGAGGAAAAAGGCCCAACATCCATTGCCCTCATTAAGACTTGTGTCTGGATCTGAAGACAGCAGGAAAGTGGTTTTTACGTTCCGAGTTTCCTCCTCGACTTGTTCACCGACTGTAGCTGGATTTCACCGCAGCTGAACAAGCACCTTTGTTAAACGGGCAAAGTCGAGGCAGATTTTGTTTCAACCTTCCTCTCCAGGCGTCCCATATGGTGCGTCTGTCTGTGTCGCCTCAACTCAATTACCTTGACAAATGCTTTCTAAGCAGATGCGTTGAAATAGCACAGGTGGTGTTGAGTTCTAACGCATCCAGACACGTCGTTTTTCAACGCCAGCGCATTTTTAGAAAGCCTTTTCTTTGTGCCAGGATCATCCTTTACCTGTTTCACTTCCATTACTTTAAAGTGTGTGATATCCAATGCCTGCATTTCTTGATATTCTACTGTATACAACTGTAGAAATGCCTGACGCTCTTATACAGACTTATGATGAGTTCAACAGCAGAAATAGCTTCAATTCCACGATCACAACATTACAACCAGTTGTACAGGGGTCAAGTGTGCGTATAGCTGTGATCATGAAATGAAATATGGGAAAAGACATAGAATAAGAGCTATGGAGAGAGTTAGAAGGTGAGGTTTGAGTGAGGGATGTGGTTTAGTGTGGAGAAAGTGGCCTGGTGCCTGTGGAGACGAGTTTGCAGCCTGTGGCGGAAGATGGGAAATCACACCGCTGCTCTAAAGCGGGAAGCCAGAGGAGAGGAGGGCTGCATCGCAACGCAATCCCATACGCCCTCCCTCTGTTTCTCCCTAACTTAATTACCCATGATTCCACCCGCGAGTGGCAACGCAAGCCGTGCGAGCCTCCGCCGTCATCTCACCAGACCTCAATCAATCTCGTTCAATTAAGCTCGGGGCTGCAGGCGTTATCGCCCCGGGAAGACACGTCAGCTCATAGCTGGCAGGAGCCGAGTGAATTACAGTCTCTCTACTACAGCACCACTTCCCATACGTGGGGTCTACGAGCCTAGACCGGATCAACCATAATCTATACTTCTAGCAGTTACCCCCAAGTGCAGTATGGGTAAACGTCTATAGCAGCATATAGAAAAGACACCAGTCTCATGCACCAACCTAGAGAGACTGACCCATATACACACACACACACACACGCAGCCTCTCTCTCCGCACGCCTCTGCACACGCACGTCTAAGTCCACCTTACCTGCGTGACCTTCTCTGTGACGTGGTGCGTCCGGTCGATGAGTTTGCAGGGGGCGATGATGTCCATCTCCCCGCCGGGCAGGGCGATGAGCGGGTCGGGCTTGAAGTCCACAAAGTTGAGGGTGATCTGAGGGATCTTGGAGATGGTGCGGTAGCGCATGAGGTCCGAGTCCGACGTGGAGTTCAGGATGTTGGACTTGTTGTTCACCGCACCTGCCGACACACAAGGCAGTCAGAGAGGCAAAAAAAAGGTCACAGAGGTCACGATGGAAAGCGTGAACAAAAATGGCCGACTTCTAGAAAGGCATCTTTTTACTCTCCTCCTTCCCTTCCTCTCCCTCTCACCGGTGCTGCTGCTGGCCAGCCGGATGCTCGCTCTCCGGTTCTTCCGGTCCCAGTCGGGCCTCATGGCCTCGATCTCGTCCACGGAGGAGGCGCGACGCATGCTGTGGAAACTCTCCCGCGAGCGGCTGTGCGACAGGGAGCAGTTGGAGGCCGAGGCGTCCGGGTTGAGGCTGAGGCGGTGGGGCGCCACGCAGGGCGACGACTGGGTGAGGGGGCCCACCAGCGGACCTCCGGGGGGAGGAGGATGCACGGGAGGGTGAACGGGATGCTCGGAGGCCAGTAAGGTGCGCTGGTCCTCCCGGCGGTCCTCCGGCCAACTCTGTAGAGTCGACCTAGGGAACAGAGGAATCATTGAGCTTTTATTTCTGGAGCACTTTGCAGGGCAGCAGGGTGGCCTAGTGGTTTGAGACACCGTCAATCAGGCGGATGACTAAGATTCAAGGTCAAGTATCCGCCCTCTTGAAGTGTCCTTGAGCGTGATACTGTATCCCTACCAGCTCCAGGAGCGCTGAGCTGTAGCTGACCCTGACCTCTGACCTCTGACATTCCTGGAGGGAGCAAATAAAGCATAAATAAAGCAAAATGGGAAAATAAATAAAGTATCACTTCCACAGCAGTGCCACAAAGTGCTCTACATGTGATAAAACAATAATAAATAAGAGACGATGAGCAACACAAATGACAGAAAGGTGTATCCCACAGTTCTTTGCATTTCAGATGTTAGATGTTATGAATCAGATGTTATTGTATGAATGTATGAGTTGTAGCTTGTTGCAGGACAAATACTCAAAAACAAAACAAGAACAAAAGGGGTTCTATGCAGCAACCTGAAAATAGTTCTTCAACATGTTCAACATTCAACATTCACAGCAGAACCCTATTTGGTGAACCCTTCTAGAAAGGCTCTCTACAGCACCACGGGTTCTCCACAGACTCTCGTGTTGTAAAAGAAACATTAAAAAACACATGAAATGTTCCAAATCAGCAGTATTAATTTAAAAAACCACACAAGGTTCTTTATTCTTTACCAGTTTTTTATTTGAACTAATCAGTGTTTTCGCTGGGAGCCACTACCGTAACCAAAGAACCAGAGGACCCTCCTTTTTCTGAGTAGTGTAACTTTTTCATTTTTAAGTGCTAAGACAAATGGCTAAAGTACAGTTGCAAGGCCACCCCTCCCACCTCCCACAACCCCTGCACCTCCATGTACAGTATTTGCTTACGTTTGAAAACCTCTGCTAGCCGGCCTCTATGTGCAACATGTGACCTTGTCAACAGTGACCCGCGGGGCCTACCTGTTTCCGCTGACTTGCTCCTGGTGGTTTGGTGGTAAGAGGGGAAGGGGCAGGAACTCCCCCAGGGCCACGGACTCGCGGCTGGGGTGGTCCTGGTGCGGTGGCAGCGGCGTGGCGGTGGGGATGTGGGCCGCCTCGGTGTCGTCCAGGGAGGCCTTGCTGTTGGACAGGGAGCGCAGCAGGGGCAGGCGCAGCTTGAAGCCACGTGGACGACCTGGGAGAGAGAGGGGGGGATGGAGAGAGAGAGAGAGAGAGAGAGAGAGAGAGAGAGAGAGAGAGAGAGTTACCGAGTGTTGTACTGCAAGATGGTAGAGAACTAAAAGGTGGAATTCCTACGTCAACATTTGCAAGGAGGGAGAGAAAGAATGGGAGAGAGAGATAGAGGGCAGATTGAGAGAGAGAGAGAGAGAGACTCGTAGACTGAGGGAGGATAGGAGAGAGGTAGCAAAGGTCAGGTGAGGAGAGAAAGGAGATTTGATTTGAATCTGTTGTGCCAAATAAACCCGACAGACTGATTGCTTCAAAAACAATCTACAGCAATCCAGGACAAACACAATTCCACAATTCACTCTGTCCTCAGTAAAACTATCAAATTCTCTCATGATATAAAGACATTTTTGAATTTGAAAACCAGTTAAGAGAGAGATGCATCTGTTAAAAACATCTGGGTAAGAAGGAACTCTTGTTGTGATTTATTGTACCACTGTCATATCAACAGAGGCTGCTCCCCCGCCCGCTCTCTGCTGAACATTAAGTTGATAAAAAAGCATTTTGTTAAACCTGATGATACACAAATCCCCAGGTTTCACAGGAGTGATCTAAACTGATATTAGGACAACCTGATCTTTCAAAATAAAATGAACAAATGAATCCAGGTGAATTAAGGTGAAAGATTCGATCCCTGACTGGTTCTGCTCACTAAATCCACTTCAGTTATGAGGGGAGACGTGAAGAGCAAGGACATGGACAACAGCAATCTTTAAGCACTGAGACAATCCAAACAGGAATCAAAAGGGGGTTGAGACTCAGCAGGGCGGAGGTGTTCTGTGTTTGCTGTAGTGTATATACTGATAATTGCTTCCATACTGGTGGCTGCTGTCCTGCAGTAAGCCTCTGTATCATTTGTGTGTTCTAATGATGCTCCGAGCATCTCATCAAACTGTGATTTTGTGTTGATTGTTTCCCCTGGCCGGGCTCGAGCCACCCTGTGCCCAGCAGGCGTCTCCTCCGTCTTGCTCAAACCTGGCTGGATCACTAAGGGGCCAGCTGGCCAACAGCTACAACAACACGAGCCAAAGTCTTCCCAGTAATCAGATCAACACCAAGGAAAGGGTTAGGTCAGCAGCTACCGGTGACAAGCCAGGTGGGCAGGCGGTGGTTGAGCTCCTGGTTGGTTTCTCTCTCTGCCATGACCTCAAAGTTGAGGATGAACATGATCACCACGCCATCTTCGTTCTTCACCGGCACCACGTCCACCAGACATTGGAAGCACTGACCTGGGGGGGGGGGCAGAGAGACAAGGAGAGGGTGGTCAGACGGGTTGTTTACAGGTAGAGATAGTATTGGTGAGGGTATACATTTTAGTACAGGTGTACAGTGTACAGTACAGTGGGAATAGAACTGGTGTTAGTGCCAAACTGTGGGACCAGAAGTTATCTGTGGTGTAGGTAGGTAGAACGTGTACATACAACACAAGAAGCGTTCTGTGCATTTATCCTGTTAATATGACACTTTGAGCTGTTTGATATTGAGGTGGACCGCTACGAATAAAGCGCACACACACACACACACACACACACCGGTGTCTTCCACAGACCCTTTAGTCGGCTGCACACAGTCAGCAGCAGAAAGACTAGACTAGAAATACAACATATAAAAAACATAATATATAAACTTGATATGTTATTGTGTGTCAGTTTCCATTTGCATCACCATGACATCAGAGAGGAACCACTCCTTCTTTCATGACGGTGTCGGGTCTGTCTGATGTCACGGCGAGCCTCCCGTAAATACATCTGTACGGGGAAATACTGCCATGTGCAGTACGGGCATACACACTCAATCAGCAATCACACACACACACACTAATCATACAGCATACATACTTCTCACTAATCATACACACACACACTTTTCCATTCTCTCTCTCTCTACGAAATGCGCAGCCACGCTTAATCAGCTCACACACACACACACTGCTACTCACGCTAATCTGCCACGCGAGTGCTAAAACAACTAAGTAAGCATGAAATGAGACGACATGTGGGCGTAAGCGGCTGTTTCACGCCACCTGCTCTGGCTTCATAGCCCGGGATTTGAACCGTCAACCGCAACGGGAGTCGGCATCAAACACACGGACCATACGCAGCGACCGGTGGACACACACACACCACACACACACACACACACACACACATCCCATCAGCTCACTGAGACATGAAGGAAGATAAGCTGCTGTGTGCTACAGTTGTCATCTGGTATTTATATAGCAACAACACAGCAGCTTTGGTGTTAGCTGATTGTGTGTGTGTGTGTGTGTGTGTGTGTGTGTGTGTGTGTCTGTTAATGAGCTAATTTGTCTTGCATTTGAACACTTTTTCAAACGTTCAGTAGCCGCCACATAGGTAACCAAGTGTTTTTTGACATTGAATGGATGGAGAAACCTGAACAGCTGCATGATGACAACAATTAGAAACCATCTGAGAATATCTGACAGCAGAATTAGGATTAGGATTATCTATGATACATTCTTAATATTCAACAAGCATTATCTACATGCATGTTGCATGACTCTGAGTTTATGACCCCACGCTTTGACAGTTGATCTGCACATTTAACATTAAAGGAGCAAATATATTTGGATATTACAATCCACACCATGTTCAAACAGAGATCCATGTCACAAACATGGACCAGATAGTAATCTCTCTCTCTCTCTCTCAAATATCACTCATCATTCAAAAGGACAAAAAGCTCTCTGTCTCTAGAGTGACACCCAAAAAGCGACATATCCTCACATCAGCTGTCTCATCTTTCTCTCTACCTCATACAGGTAGTCTTCTTCAGACCTTACCCAACGCCCGAACACCTCACAGCTCACTGCTCTGCTTTACCCTAAAAACTCTGTAACAACAAAGCTACAATACAATGCACCTATTGTGAGAGGTAAAAACTAATGCAAGAGCCTATTAAGACTCGTGACGACGAGTGGTGAGTACACAAATTACTTCTATATTTCTATACATCCATGATATTTTTTATACATATACACAATATACTGTATCACCCCCCCCCCCCCCCCCCTCTCTCTCTCTTACCTGGTCAGTGATGGTCAGTGACTGGCACTAGGAACGGGAGGCTGAGCAGCTTGGCAGTATGGAGCGCTACAGATGACCTAGTGTGTCGTACACACAAATGTACAGTGTGCTTACTGTGCCTGCCTGCCCGCCTCACTCACCCGCCCGCCTGTCATTCATCTAACATCATCACTGGAGAGTGGGCAGAAATCCGATTGGACAAGGGCGTAATCCCAACATAGGGGGGAAAAATATATAAAACACAGGGAAAAATAAAGGATTACACCATCTGGCCACGTCTATCTCTGTGTGTGTGTGTGTGTGTGTGTGTATGTGCACGTGTGTAGGTTAATGCCCCGTCTCTATGGTCATTCATAAGCTTTTCAGTCATGTTCATTCATGCCTGTGTCGTGTCATCAACAGCTGTGACTTTGCTGTCGCAGCCATTTTAATCTCTGAAGGTGTTTTTATTGCATCGCGCCTGAAACTGCTTCAGAAAACACCTGGCGAACACGCAGGGCAACACACAGACCTGAGCCACAGTCCAACCCATGGACTGTGTCTCTGCACTTCAGCCTTAAAATGAAAATGAAAGCAAAGAATATGGTCAGAAATTTAGTTTAATTTAGTATCACTCCAAAATGTTGGCTTTTATATCTCAAATAATACACAGACTGACTTTGACATCTCTGTACTCAGCAACGTGATCACACAACAATGGGATTACATTCAAGTGTACTGTAGCGTGTTAGTATACTGAAGGCAAACCCAAACCAAACTACTGCAAGAACCACAGGAATCAGGGTACAGGTTAAAACATAGGTTACCATGTGTTCAAAGAAAACATGTTTTAATGATAAGAGATATTACAGATCTTGTAAGTAATAATACTTGTAGGTTCAAATAGATAGTTTCATCATATTCTATGAATTTTGGAAGCAGGGTAAACTGAAAGGAATGAAACTGTATTTTAGTTTGTTTCCTTACTGGCTCTAATATTAACCACGTAATGTGTAATCTGTGACAGATTGCATTCCCGAAGGAACTCTGCTTATGTACAGTTTTATTTTTACCAGGACAGATACGAGCACAATCACATGCTGCGATGCAAGCAACTACCCCATTGTGACCGAGGGGAGCTGGCTGCGCTGGGCTCTGGGACGATACCTCACAAGCTAGACCTGCATCACATGAACATGCTGGTCAAGTCAAGTCCCGACCAAGTCCGGCATCAACTTGACGGTAACAACTATGTCAGTGGAGCCAGATGGAGGTTGTGCTTATCCCGTGGGAGGCATGCCTGCTCCTTCCACCTCAGAAAAGACCTTCGAATGCCCCTGCTGGTCTACGATGTCTCACTTTCGACAACTGAGAGCTTCGATAAGAAGATCAGCCGCTACACGTTTTGTTACTGTTGAGGCACAAGGACAGCGTGATGTGTGTTTTGTGGACGACAGATGTGAAACCTAATCCAGGCACTGGGGGCCACCTCTGAGACACACACACACACACACACACACACACACACACACACACAGGCACACAGAAACGTGCCCACACATGTGCACACATACACAAAAACATGCTGACATACAACATATACACAAATATGTGCGCGCACACACACACACACACAATCACAAGCACACACAGGATTTGCCGCCCTAAGAGGACAAAAGAGGATTTGACTTCAATTCATTATGTCTGTTTCTCTTTTTTGACCATCCCACTTAAAAAGACGAATACACTGTAAGACGATCAGTATTGTCAATATGCTTGTGTGTGTGTGTGTGTGTGTGTGTGCATGTTTGTGTGTGTGCTTGCAAGCGCACTCACATTCATGCACATGTAATGTACAACACATCATTTGTGCATGGATGTATATATGGGTGTGCTATATAGTATATATACTAGTGTATGTTTGTGGATTCATGCACACATAAATCTGTGTGCGTGTGTGTGTGTGTGTGTGTGTGTGTGTGTGTGTGTGTGTGTGTGTGTCCTGGATTTGGCAGTGGGGAAAATGAAGGATTAAGCCTATGCATTTTAGGTACATCCAGACCTATTTGTTGTGACCTACTATACCTCCCGCCCGCTGTATAAGATTTCCTCGGAGAGCGTCTGAAATGAATTGAGCTTTGAGGTTAACAGGGGCAAATGCTGTTTCATCTAAATGTCCCCCTTGGACGTATTCCAATTCAACATGTAGCATCTGATAATCTGATTCAGCATTACTGACTTCCAGAGCCCTGGGAGATTAACACAATACTCCAGTAAACGCCTCCAAAAGAGCACCGAGTCACGAAGCGCTCACGAAGGACCAAGGATGTTCCAGTGAAGTGGATGAAACACATCAGGACCAATCCTCTAATAAATAAAGTGGATGTATGTGTGTGTGTGTGTGTGTGTGTGTGTGTGTGTGTGTGTGTGTGTGTGTGTGTGTGTGTGTGTGTGTGTGTGTATGTGTGGATCAGCAGCATGTAGCCTTGATGTTTTTCCTTCAGATTCGACTGGTGTCTGTTACTCTCTATTGTTTGCTACATGATAAAAAACAGAAATATGGAGCATTTCCTGTTTTGAGTGAACAGTGGAACCTTTTTTACTATCCACCAACTGGGATTACAATGTTTTACACCCACTGTGGTATCGTGGAGATGAACCATGGTTTTTGTGTTATCTGTGAACGAGATTAAGATAGCCTCAATCCCAAGGCGGGGGAGAACCCAACAGCTATGGCTTTACAACCTGTGTTCAAACAATCCTCCAAGAAATCCAATACATTTTGATTAAAAAAAAAAGAAAAAAAAAAAGGATTAAATGATGCACCAACTGGCCTCTGGATGGTACAACCAGCCTGCAGCACTTAAATCCATTCATTACTTTCAGATGGACTGAATGGATTCAGTTACTTCTGTTGGATTCACTGAAGGAAGGAAGGAAGGAAGGAAGGAAGGACACAGATGATAAAGGACAGATGGAGGAAAAGAAGGAAGAAAGGACAAAATGAAGGATGGGGGAAGAGAAAATGGAGGAAAGGAAAGAAACAAAGAAACAAAGAAAAGAAACTAGAAAAAAACACTGAGGGAGAGTTCAGAAGAGACAAATGAAAGCACCTCAATATATCTGAACTAGTATTTCCCCCAGAATCTAATTCCTGTCAAGGTGGAAAAGCCTCTGAAACAGGATTTAGACCATCATGGGGCAGTAAAACTCTCAACCCAGGGTAATGAAAGTCTTGGGTTGCCAGCTCCCTCTACTCAGTGGTGGGGGAAAGTTTGACGTGCACCCACACTGGACCGGAGCGTACTTTATTGTTGCCTGGGAGTCTGGAGGAATAAGGTGGGGCGGATTAGCTGTTCAGGAAAATCTTCCTACAGTTTAGCAGGGATGAGAGAGGATTGGGTAACAGTAAACATGGATTTGGCCCCAGGTAAATCCATGTCAGACCCCGTGTGACTCTGAAGTAAAACGATTGATTTTCCGTACCGGACTGTCTCCCGTGGAGGTTTGCAGGTTTTCACTTTTTTTTTTTAACCTTTTGAACCTGAAAACAATAAACATGTGTAAAGCTACTTCTCCTTTAAGAGAGAGAGGGGGAAAATGAAAAAAAAACAAAGAGGCCTAGCCCTCTTCCGTCTCAGCGCCAGGGCATCCTGCAACGTGCTGGATTAGACGATGCGTTTATAATCTCTGCTATGGAACAAGTGGATTAGAGGAAAACAGATTAGTGCTCGATCGGCCGGCTCCTCCAGGGAGGAGGGGTCAAAGGTCAGGAAGAGACAGAAAAATAAACTAGACTATAAATTTAGTAGAAATGTACTGTCGCTTCTTTTCACTTTATTTAATTATTATTTTCCCCCTCAGATGGATTTAAACATCGATACGATAAACTGAAACTTTGAAATTGAAATTGAAATTGAGGGAGACAGAAAGACAAAAGTGTGTGTGTAAGAGTGTGTGTGTGTGTGTGTGTGTGTGTGTGTGTGTGTGTGTGTCATACTGCATTCAAGTCACATGGGAAAAAACATCAGAACAACTTGACGTTTCAATGCCGTCAAGATGCAACGATGATGTCAGATGTCAGAATTCAGGAAGGTGGAGAAATCAGTGTCCATCAGCAAACAAAATGTCCCAATATTTTCAAGTAGGAAGCTCATCTCTATCTTTACCACATCACCATGTGGAGTGAATGCAGCACAGTCCCTGTAAAACCCATCAATGCCTCCTAGTGGACGACAATCGTATCAACACGCTTGTCACTGAGCCCAGACATCACAGACTTTAATCCCAGTTCCCTGCTTTCCACCTTTGGACGAGTTGTTCATGTTCACCAGATGGATTGAATTATCCACCGTCGAGGGAATTGCAATTTTGAATTCTGCAACTTCTCCAGTAACTGCATGTCTCACATCTCTCATAGAGCTGTTCTCTTCAAACAGAAACATTAATCACTGAGCATATTATTTTTTTAAACGACTCCCTGCCGTGGGAGACAGCTTTGCAGCAGAAATTGTCGAGTGGTGCGCATGAGTTATTTGTCACTGAGCCACATCACTTCTGGCAGAAAACACATTAGTTAATTGCTCAATTTTAACCAAAAACTCATTTGTCTACCACAAACACAATGGCGTGGATGGATTTGTCTTCTGTGAGCGGGCTGGTGTGCATGTCCATTTCCATCAGGATACGGATATCATACTGGAAAACCATTAGCTCATGCTTACTGTCCATCACAGACTGAATGGACTCACCGCTGCTGCCCTTCAGCAAGACAGACACTTAACATTAAAGATTCCTGAGAGGGAAAGAGAGCCAGACAAAAGAGCATCAGTGTGTGTGTGTGTGTGTGTGTGTGTGTGTGTGTGAGAGAGAGAGTTGTGAGAGGATGAGGATGTGAACTGTGTTCCTTCTCCACTGCTCTGTTCTGTATCACATTTTCTCTGTTTGCTCTGTTTGAAACACATGCACTCACTTGGGGCGTGCGCGCACACACACACACACACACACACACATTGAAAAAGAGGGGAATGGAAGAGGCGGAGAGACTCATTCACAGACTTGCTCTCCTCTGCTCCATCGCTCTTTGGCAGAAAAGAAAGGAACATGGCCGATCTTCATTTACACAGATCCATTGAGACGGTGCTAAATATTCCACAGGCAGGCTGGCTGCAGGCCAGCTGGCAAGGCTCTTTCTGTTCCTGGCCATTTCCAGAGCCAAAGGGCCCCAGTTTAAATCCAAAATGTGACAAACGCCCTTGCGTAATTGCCAGAAAGTGTCATTCATCAAAGGGAAAATATCTAATATCTAAATATATATTTACCCTTGATGACCCTCGAATGAGTAAAGATGGACGTGCCATTGCAAGATTTTGACCAGATTTCACCCCGAGTACGTCATCCCTGTACAAATTCTGAAAATCTCTAAAAATGTGAATGGCATTTTGACCCTGCGACGGGATTCTGGGTCTGACAGACTGTCAACTACAACAACCACAAGCAGGAGGACCCAGGGTCAAGCTCCTGTGTCGGCAAGCACCTGCCCTGCTGAAGTGTCCTTCAGCAAGTGAATCCTTACCAGCTCCAGGAGGCTGTTCTGTAGCCGACCCTGACCCCTGACCTCTCTGTGGAGGGGGGGACAAATGAAAAGGGGGGATGAACAGAGTATCAACCTGGGCATGAGAACGCTGTGCAGTCTGTTGGACATTACTGAACCCCAGCGATCCATGGGTAGCATTCAAAACTGGTCGTATTGAACCACTAGGTGGCAGAGTGTCACAACTCTTCCTTGCTGTCGTTGGGAGGCAGTCACACACTCAGCATCCCCTTCATCCAGTATGCAGGCCTGCTGTGAATATTGCCTTCAGAGACGGAGAGAGAGGGAATTCATCTGGCCGAGCGACACCACCGACCGCCGCCTCACACAGCCATTGTTCTGGGAACGAGAGGCCGGGAGCTACGAGGAGAGAATGGAGAAAAATGGGCGTGTGTGCTGGTGTGTGAGAGTTTGTGTGCTGGTGTGTGTTATACAGACTGTTAGTATTGGTCTTGCTACCCCTGTGAATGTGGTCGCCAGCTGTCCTCTGAGAAGTGATGTAGCATTGCACCATCTTTCAACACACACACACACACACACTGACGCAGACACCATGCGGTTGACCTGTGCACCTTATTCTGGGTTGTTTCGGGGTGAGGATCTGTGGAAGGACAAACCAGTCCAGACAACCATTCATCAGCATCCTTTACCTGTAATAGAGACAAATAGCCACCTGGATGAGCTGGTGTTTACCCGGCAAAGTGGTGGCTGGAGTGTAATAGATGGTCCAGCTGTGTGTGTACATGTTTATGCGTACGCGTGCGTGCCTGTGTGTATTTGTACATATTTCTCGTCCGTGTGATACGCGGGGTGACCTGCCCTGCCCCCTGCTGGTGGGAAATGAGAAGTAATGGCCATGCACTTGGGCTGCGTAGCTGATTGATGCCCCGGGGCTGATGGGAGCAGGGTGGCTGGGAGGTTGACGAAGCTCCAGGCTGACAGGGGGATCCATTAAGCCGGCTCCCCTTCCCAGAGGGCATCTGCCCTGGATAAAGAATGAGGCGCGTTGGGGATGGGTGGAGCCGAGGACCCGGTTAGGACTGCGGTATTCATCAAAGAGTTGGAGCCCAAAGGTGGATCACCGGACAAGTCCTGAATTCTTAGTGGAGAAATTGGTGTTGGGCTTGTCACTCAAAAAAAAAAGTCATATATTACTCCCTACTTATTCCAAAAGTAATGTTATTACTTCAGATTACTCGTTGCTGCTTGGTGCACACCCCCCTCTCTTAGCTTCAGGAATCAGGATCACTCAGTTCACTCTCCTGTGAATGATGAAGTAAACAAAATAACATGACGTCTGATCTTCTTGTCATCCTTGTCACGCTCGATAAAAGCAAAGTAGAGGGACTACTTCCACTCAGAGAAAGTCAACTTTTGCTCTTTCTCAACTAAGCTAGCTTAGCTTAAGCTACCGAACTGAGAGGATCAAAATGAATCAGGGGATGTTCAGTTTACGAACAACTCAGCTTCAATGTGACAATTAGAAGGAGTGATAACAAGTTTTTGATTGGTAACTGTAGAAGTGTAGTGATTAGTGATTTGTTACTGGAAACCATAATGATTATTACTAGAAAGCAATGCTGAGTATTAAAAGCTACGCTATGATTTGTTTCTAATGATCAGTTCTCTCTCTCTCCCTCTATCTCCCATCCATCCTGTCCTTCCACATTTCCTCCCAACCACTTCCCATTAGCGCAAAGCTAATCAGAAGTGCTTGTTCCAATCAGGAGCATCCGTCATTAAGTTTTCCCGTCTGCTTTCCTCCCCCATTGATGGGATGGAGAAATGGAAGAATGACGGTATGAAGGGAGGGGAGGATGGAAACACGAGGAGATCGATCGCGTGTTGAATCTGTCAAAGGCTCAGACTTGATCAACACGCTGCAGTCTGCCTTCGCTGCCCTCCAGGAGAGGAAAGGTGAAGTCCAATAAGGTAGTCGCAGCGCGGCGGCATTTTTTCCTCGCCACATCAGACACAATGTAATAAATAACTTGTTCTTTTGCACATCCGTCTGACTTAGAAACACAAACACAACTAAATGCATATGGTTACATGCTTATGAAATAGTGAAAAATGGCAGTGATGCCCTAGTTTGTTGAGGAATATGCATGTTATACACAAATTGAAACATGGAGTATGAATGAGTCTGAAATAAAATAAAACAATGAATAGATAAAAAAAATCACCAGACAGCGCAGGGTCAACCAGAAGGGACTGCAGGGGGTCAGCAGTGAGTACACTCTCAATACCAATAAACATAGCTGGGTGTGTGAAACAGACTCCTGACTAGACTGCTACATTAGTCAGGGATTCATTTTTGTTCCACAACATTCTGGTTTTTGTTTCATGACTCATGATATTGTATTCTTGAAGGGACATATGAGAGGTGCACACTCACACACACACAACAAGAAACAACATATTTCTACTTACGCTGGATGTATCGCATACTTGTACACACACACACACACACACACACACAGGAGTGCAGCTGTAACCCCATATGACAGGGTGTAAGTCCCCCCGGGCTCCTATGAGTGACAGCATGATTAGCTACCTGTGAAGGATCAATAGCCAAGCTGTCTAAATGTCTCTACCAATGACACAGAGTGAGGCTGCGGTGTCAAACACACACAGCGTCGTCGGCTAGAGCTCCCGTTTGGCCCACGCGCCACACGTCACACACACTGCTATTAACAGATTGCATGTCAGTTGCCGGAGCACGAGTACACAGACCTGCACAAAACGTTGAGTTGAGAACACACACACACACACACACACACACACAACTTGGCTAATACCCACGCATGTAGAGGTATGCATCACACACACTTTACACACCTACACATGCGCACACACACACACACACGCAGACAAAGAGTTACCTACAGATTACATGTCAGGATTGTTTCAGAAAATCTGCCACGGCAATAAAAAAAAGGTCACGAGGAAAATCACACATGAATTAGCTGCTGTTCAATTTGATTTCCTTCAGGGAGAAGGAGGGTGAGGCTGAGGGGGAGGAGGGGGGAGGAGGGGGGTCACCAGGAGACCACAGAGTAATGCATTTCTTTTTATTCTGTATAATAACCTCATGATACATTGGACATGTTACCTGCATGCACATGAATGCGTCATGTGATATGTATACTGTACTGTCCATGATACGTCGTGCATTGTCCCCTGCTAGCTACTGTATGCAAGGTGCTGTTGTCCTTGTGCCTCCTGTCAATGTGTACCACAGTATGTCACCAAGCTCAATTCATTTATTCTATTATCTGATTCTCATCCTCAGACACAAAACTGGTGAAGCATGAACTTCCAAGACTTCCATGTCCAAATAAATCATTTCTGGATGCCTGGAGACGTCCTCTGTATCGGATTTGGCTCGACACTCTTCCATTGTCAGGTTAATTAAAAGCCCTCCCCCACACACACACACACACACACAACTATCACTTCGGCAAATGTGAATTCGATAGAGATGTGCTCAGCAGAGATGTTACCTCCTCAATTAGTGAGACTCTGGAAATGAAAAGCTGTTTTGTGAGTGTGTGTGTGTGTGTGTGTGTGTGTGTGTGTGTGTTTGCAGTGGGCAATTTGAGGAGAGATGGTATACATTATTAAACACTTGTGGTATGTGTTGAGTGCATCACGAGGCAAAACCATCCTTCCCTTAAGTGGAGGATGCACTATATACTGCGGGGAATGGTAGCAACCAGTAACTCAAGCTGCCCCAACAAGCTAACTTCCTAAAAGCATGAGCTTACTTCCTTCCTGCCTAGCGCTGCACCCGCACTGTGGCAGGATGCAGCAGACGGCAGTCACGCATCAGTCGTTCATTTGAACAATTGTTAAAAGTGAACGAGTCGAATCGGTTCGCCAAAGGAAGCTGAATCAAATTTTCAAATTGGACTGGAGGTTGTTCTGCACCGTCCTAATGAGACATCGAGGCCTTTGGTGCGAAGACAATTCCTATCTGACTTCAGTGCTTCTCAGTGGCTTCTCGGCTTAATCAAGCACAGTCACAAAAAAAACTCAACGCATTTCAAAACGTCTGTGTTCATTTGCTCGTTGCCGCAATGACACGACACCCAAACAGCACACTTCATACTTCATGGTGCAATTGCAATACTCGTTGTGTTCAGCAGGTCAGTTGCTAGAGTATGGGTTAGTAGCTCACGTGGCGAACGGACATCTTTCATTTGGACTGAACGAATCATTCAGACGCGCGATGGCCATTTTGCACTGACCGTCAACCATCACACAGGGGAGAAATCCATCGCAGACAAAGGAAGAGATACTCATTTTTCATGGCAGCCAATGCAGCGCAGCGGCAAGACGTATGGGGGCGCCCTCTCTTCCTCCGGCTTATCTGCTGATTTATTAAGAGCACTTGCGCAAATCAAGTCAGCTGCGATCTTCCAGTCAGAACAGCTTGAAGTGCTGCCACACCGTCCCACACACCCGCCGCATCGCTGTCAAACCAATAGACAGCGCAGGTGACAGAGCAGACCGGGATCTCCCCGCTGTGGCTCAGCCAGAGGCCGGAAGATGAAGGGCTGCCATAAGTTCTGTCAATGACATTTGACAGAGTAATTCTCAAGTGCAACGCTCTCTTATTTATCTCCTTCTTATTTCCTCTCTGCTTGCTGTGCCTTTGAACAAATAACCCAGCAGCCATGGCTTCCTCTAAGTCTACCCCCACCCTGCCAGTTATAACCCTGGAACTACATGACGAGGAGGAGACGCAGCCCTTATGATGATAAATAAATACGTCAACATGTGTCCACCTTCACATCACGATAACCAGATCGTGGCTCTGATTTAATACCATTTCCTTACGCGCCCAGATATTTGAACACCAATAAAAACGGTCTATTAATCACTGGAATGGTATTTAAGGTCATTTTACGACTCCTCCGAGCAAGCAAACAAGATGTGTCCTGCCATTTATGTGCCCTGAGTTTTTCAAGGGATCATCAAGAGAGAAATGTAGTGCCAGGGTGCAAAGACGGTGCCAAGAAATAGCTTTAAATGCTTGCTTCAACAGAGGCGCTTGCACCTGGACGGGGCCTCGATCGTTGAGCTTTGCCACTGATCGCACAGCCAGCATCCCGCCCGCGGCCTCGTCATCACTGGCGAAAGATGCTGCGCCAGCCCAAAAAAGAGGTATGCCGGGGAATATCTCGGCCCCTCCGTCTCCTGCTGCCCCTTAATGGCAAACGCACCAGAAGAATATAAATACATGTTGGCCAGACGCTGATGTGCAAAGATAAAGCAGACAGATTCCATTGCACGCTGCTTTGCGGACATCATCGGTGCCATTCGATGTGAGGCATGTTACCGTCACGGCACCGAAACACACAACAAAGAATTTAGAGGAACAGGGAAAAAGCAATATTCCAAGATTC
>JAXDDW010000031.1:1577500-1587500 GCA_034670385.1 Hoplostethus mediterraneus
CACACACACACACAACACACACACACACACACACACACACACACACACAGACCGCATTGTAATACATCAGCTTATATCTGTCCTTCTCCTCTCGGAACTGTGTCTGTCTTGCCTTTGTTTTTCCATCTTCTATGGGTGAGGACTGCACGCACACATTTCCTCTCTCACTCACATCATGATGAGCAAACCAATCAATAACTGACCTTGATGATCCTCAGGCCATATCCACGCTGTCTTGGATGGTAATGGGGATCCTATAGTTAGAGCCCCGGTCACTTCTCCGCAGCTCATTAATCGGATCAATATGATCGTTATCCTAATTGATAACCAACCAAACCAGCATGGAGGCACGCGAGACACACAGGAGACTTCATGAACAACTTAAGCACAAAGCTACCACAGCAGCTGGGTGACAGTACAGCTGTTATTCTATGAGGAACTTTGTGACGAAGGTGTTTTGCTAAAATCGCTTCGGTTCTCTCCCCTGATCTTGTCGAATACTGTGGGATCTTGTTCCGGCTTGGACTCGGTCTAGCAGGGTATTTTTTCCACCCAGCCTCAGCAACACCTTTGGCACTTAAGCGACACTTCACCTGACAAACCACAAAAGTAGTGTAAGGTTAAGGCGTTACAACACCGGAGCGTCTACATCACGTTGAAGTCAACGCTCCTACACATTGGCCTCAAAAGGATGCAGCCATTATTTGCGTGGTCCCCCTCAAACGGGATCAGGAAGAAGTATCTGTAGGAAATCCTGTAGCGCCGCTGCATCTACAGCTAGATACCCAACCAGCTTCCTCCTGGGTGGAATGATACAGGGGCTCAAGGTCTTACAGGCTCTTTTCATGTGGAAGCCTGTTGTGGGGTAATATCTCCTTTCTATTCTGAGTGCCTCTAAACCTGCGGCAGCTGAGGCAGATCATAGCCGAGCATGTGTGTGCTTCAACATGCATCTGTGAGATTAACTGGCAGCCAGATAAAGCCACGGGTGTGTGTGTGTGTGTGTGTGTGTGTGTGTGTGAGTGTGAGTGGAAGGAGGTGATGATGAGGGAGAGACAGCGAGATAAAAGGAGCTTGTGAGTGAGTTGCTGAATTAGGGAGTGAGTCGACGAGTGAGTGAGTGTGTGTGTGTGTGTGTGTGTGTGTAGGCGTGTGTGTGTGTGTGAGAGAGAGATGAAGTGTTTGTGAATTAGCTATTGAGTGAGTGTGAGAGAGAGACAGTGATTGAGTTTCTTGAGAGCAAGAGAGATCAAGGCTGAGGAAAAGAGAGAACCAGAGATAGAGGGAGAACAGTGTGTGTGTGTGTGTGTGTGTGTGTGTGTGTGTGTGTGTGTGTGTGTGTGTGTGTGTGTGTGTGTGTGTGTGTGTGTGTCAATAAAAACAATAAAGGGTCTATCCATTCATCAATCTGCAGACAGGGTGCTGGACAGCTACACGCCAGATAACACCCCTTGGACAATTGCTACCAACAGCAGAGGAACGTCACTGTAAGCTGGCCTTCTGCACGCAAAGATCACTCATCCATCACTCTCCCACAATGCACCTGTTTCAAACATGTAACTTGCGTTACATTATGTAACACAAGTATCAATTTATCTGTCCATCTGTCTGTTTATCATCTGTCCTCACATCCGTTCATCAGTCTGTCCAGTCTTTCTGCGTGTTACTGCACAAACCTTGATTGACAGACTGTTGTCAACTCATTCTACAGTTGCATTCAATTGCCCTGGACAAGATGGGAAAATGTCCACCATGTAAAAAGTAAACAGTGTTGGAAGGCTGGACTAATGTCTGTCCTGTTGCCTGCCATATTGAAAACAGAGACTAAACCAGTCTGCTTTGGATGTGTTCAGGTGAGAGCCCAGAGAGGAGTGTCTGTCCCCAGGTCTGTTCGGTAATGGCAGTGAGCCAGGGCATTCCCATGTATGAGCCTGGGGGTAAACCCAGATCAGCCTGCAGGATCGGGGTGAAAGCGGTATTTGTTAACACTGGATGCTGGTGTCACAGGATTAAAAATCACCCGAGTGCCAAAGGAAATTGGCGTCCCACGTGAGGAAATGCCCTTACTACCCGCTCTATCTGTTGTATTTCTATCTAATTCTGGGGCTGCTATAGCGGAGGTGATGCAGAGGGCAGGAGAGGGGAGAAAGAAGGGATGAGAGAGGGATGGGTCAGAGAGCAGGGGAGAGGGATTAGTGGGAGGATAGCGTTGGAGAGGGGACAGCTATTTCAGGCGTCTGCGGAGGATGGCCACAGCGGAGGGCAGGAATAACCTTTCATGGCTGGTTTTTGGGCCAGCGGGACCTTTAGTCTCTCCTGTCCGATGGCCAGTGGTTTTTCAGAAATCTACTTTTACTTAAAGTTATATTACACACAGAAAAAGGGAAGGTTCCTTAACAGTCCCTTGCGTACAGCAGTGGTTCTATGTAGAACTGTAATGGCTCAAGGAAACCTGTGACTTATCAAAATAAAAACCTGAAAAAATCTGATTAAAGATTCTGTCTGGGCTACAAAAATATTTAATTACTGCTGATTTGGGACAGTTCCTGCCTTTTCAGAGGGTTTTTTACAGTCCCGTGTAGAACCATTTGGTGCAACAATTACGCTTTTTAAAAGGGGTTCTGCTATGGTGCAAGCTAGCGGCACTTTCTATGGAAAATAATGGATTGTATTACTCATTGAATTGCATACATACAACTTGATAAATAACACTAATACTTTCACTAACCATTAAAATGGTTTCATCATGGTCATTCATCAGTTTAGTGCAGAGAGTATATTGTGCATTTACACATTGTCCTTCACCACAACTGAAAATGAGTCAAATGATAAATTCAGTTTCCAGCTTGGCTTGAATCTTGAACTGAATCTTGGCTTTAAAAATGTGCCTTTAACTCCCTGTGAGTTTGCATTACGACTTTGCATTACAACTTTGCATTACTTGAAAAAGTAATAAAGTCATACTCGCACTTTTTAAAATATAAGGTGCTGCATGACTCAGTCACTCACTGGAGTGACATTACAACATAACTCAAGGTTATATAACTAAGATATCCCAAACAGCGCTGATGGCATTGAGTGGGATGGTGAATAAAGAGGTTAAGAAGGGGGGTACTGGAGACCTGAGAACGATAGAGGACAGAAGAAGAGAGGAGAGGAGAGGAGAGGAGAGGAGATGAGTTTAGGTCATGATCATGATCGGTGCTCATGTCTGAACTTGCTAATGCTAAAATAGCCCTTGAGTCTGAGCTAGTTTGGGCGGGGGTGTCGTTATTGTTATTGAGCAGTGTTTCAAGGTTTCTGGTGATATATATATATGGGGTCTGTATACCATTTGACTGGACTGTGACACTGTCTGTGTATATGACGACACCACTGCAGTGATCCACTACACACACACACACACACACACACACACACACACACAGTGTTTGGTGATCCATCACCTGGCAACACCGCACTGTACACACACAAATCATATGGGAACACAGTTATACACGCATATATATAGTATTGTTTGTATTATTACACACACACACACACACACACACACAGTGCAGGTACATGTAATCTTGCTCAGCATTTTCAGCAGGGATAATAGATGGTTCTGTCAGCTGATTCACAGCTCGGAGGAGAACGCAGTACAAACACAGTAGCCAGTGAAATACCCTGGGAGTACACACTGACATGGATACACACACACACACACACACACACAATGTAGGTTCCCTCCTAACTCATGTGGTGGCTGCCAGGCAGTGCCACTGTTGTTGCATTACAACGTATTTATAGTCTACGGCCATGGAAAGTCTTATGGCTTGACTGTAACAATACGTCACAAATATCCAAGACATCCAATGCTCTGAGTGTCACAGCATACAGTCATGACATGTACCCATAATTCATCGTCATGCCCTTAGTGTGCACTGTGCAGGCATGTCAGCTATCCATTAACCATTTCTTTCTTTCTATTGCAGCCCGACCGTCCTGGTAGGGGGATCCCTCTCTGAGTAGCCCCTCCCTCTCTGAGTAGCCCCTCCCTCTCTGAGTAGCCCCGCCCTCTCTGAGTAGCCCCTCTCAAGGTTTCTTCCATTTCTTCTTAAAAGGTTTGTGGGAGTTTTTCCTTCCAAGGCCGGGGGACGTCGTGTACTAACCTATTTAGCGTTTTCACACGTTGGGCACTGTGAAGCCCTTTAGAGACTGTAACGGTGATTAAGGGCTCTACAAATAAAATGTGATTTGATTTGATTAATATTACGATATATACTAGTATGAACATCCTTTTCACTTTTGGAAGAGGCGGCACTGATCGTGTTTGAGTTATTCAATTAAAAGTTTCCGCAGCATCATTCATAAAAAAAACGCCACCACACCACGTCGCGGCGCGGTCGTCTTGGTGGGTGAAACGGCAGGTGGCTGTGAACAAACAACAGGTGTCTGCGGTTAAACGACAGCGGCAAGCCGGCGATACGTGGCGGATGGCGCGGCGCCATACCGGAGACCGTGATGAACGTGATGAGAGTACTATGAATAAGCAATGCGGCTCTCCTCCCTTTTGTCTTTTCCCCCGCCGCCACCCTCCCGCTCCCTTCCTCCCTCATCAGGCAGGAGTTATAGCGCCTCGTTAGCGCTAACGAGCTCGTGGCTGGCCGCTTTCGCTAGTTTAATGATGGTAGGGGCGGAGCTCTGCGACTGGACCCCTGACCTCACCGGGCTTCAGACTATTCTCTACCGCGACACCCGAACACAGCCCGGTCGGGAATTGTCCCAACGCCACTCGATTTCCCCTCAAAGGGAGTATTTGTGGAGCTTTCTGCACCAGAGGAGATGTTTTTTGCTCCGCTGGGCTGTACATCACATAAACTGCTCCTGTTTCACTGTGTGTTCTCAACGCCCCGGCCCGACCCTGACCCCCTTTAAAGCCCATTTAGCTCTGGGAAAAAGCGATAAGCATTCAATCTACCGGAGAGGAGGAGATGATGGTGCCAATGGGAGGGCGGCTATGCTAGTCACTGTGGGAAGAGCATGATCCTTAACAAAAAGGGGAGGCCATTAGGAGGTGAACGGGTTGACGTCTTCATGAAGCTCGGGCCCACAGCAATTAAACAGTTATTACAATGTCAGTGACCGGGCTGCAGGCTGTCAGGCCTCGCTCTGTCCCTAGATATATGCAAAGACAGAAATTTGAGCTGAGCAATTAGAGGCTGATAGCGACGGCGAGACGAAGCGAGCCTCCACTCCGGCTCGTCTTGCCCCCATTTTTATTCCGCTCAGCCCCGCCTCTCCGGAGCCCGGCTGTCAGTTGCGTTCCTTTTCTTTCTCCCGAGCATCTTCTCTCTATCGCTCACTCCTGTCTCCTGTCTCATCCGCTCTCTCTGTCTGTCAGTCTGTCTGTCTTTATCCAGCTCTCACTCTCTTAAGTGCACCCTCTTAAGAAACTTTTAATGTAATGTCTGCTACAGCTGCCATAAACCCTCATTTTCTCAATTTGTCCTCCTCTACCCAACCCTTTATTTCTCTCCCACGCACTCTCTTTTCACCCATCTCTCTCTCTTCTCTTCTCTCGCTATCGGTAGAGTCATGTGTCCACCCATTTAAAGGATCAATAGCAGCATATCACCCTGTTGTTATTGATAAATGCCAGATGAATCATAGGGAGGCCCCTCTTCTCAGTAATTTGGAGCTGGAGCAGACCTGGGAAAATAGAAGCTGCCACGGTGCAGGGTGTGGACAAAAAAATGGAAACACATAAATATTAGGGCCACCTTTGCCTCAGAGGGATGCTGGGCCAAGGAAAGCCTCATACAGGTTGAATAATCTTTAGATGTGGTGAACTGGGAGGCCATTCACCAAACCACTCTGCAATGTGTTTAGCGGTGTATTGACATTGTCATGTCGGAGTATGGGAACATCAGGAGGGAAGGAAACGACATTTTGATGTTGTCTTGCTTTCGTAATTCAATGTATTTTGTATTGTATGGTTGAAACTGTATGTTGGGGTGGGACAAAAGGGGATTGGATGGAGGGGATTGTTCAAAAATGTGTGAAGGTATTATTGGTTGATCTGTTTGTTTATATGTTGATTTTGATGAAAAATGATTGTGAACTAGGTGTACCTTATGATACGAGAATTAGCTAGGAAAGAATCCATCTATATTTTCACTCAGGTGTGTTTGAGACACTTAAACAGGCCCAATACTCAGATACCAAAGACCTTGTAGAGTCATTCTAGCTGTCCAGGGGCCCCAGGTCCCTTCCACCTGCCTGCTTTTATCCTGTATGTCTGGACTTGTGTTACAGTTACAGACACTTACTTACTTCCTTATACTACTTCCTCGCTCACTGTTTTACACATGTACGCCGATTACAGCGCCTCCGTCTTGATGTCACCATGTCACCGTGGACTTTCTGTCCAAGAGTCCAAGAGTGTCTAGAGATAGTTCAGGTTTCTATGAAGGTGATTTGACATGGAATAGGAATCATTTTGGTCTATTTGTAAATAGTTATTTGGCATGTTGGAAATGCTTGTGCAAGTCAGTAAGGCTGAAAAATCCGTTGTACCGTTGACTATGTTGTGAGACAGGCGTTACTTAGTTCCACTGACTAGTATAACATCTTCAGGCTATAACAATAACTCAGAATAGCAGAACTATTCCTAACCACTTTCACATCGTACTAAGACGAGAAAAAGAAAACAAACACTAAGTGGCCATAACCTCAATGCCGCGGTGCTCTTTGATTCACTGATGAGTGAGAAAAGTGGAATTTCTCACTAATGAAGGCACTTAAAATGTGAGGAAAACAACAAATAAGAAAAGCTTTCTTCTCACAAAACAGACAAACAGACAAACAGACATCAGACACTGAGACAGGCTTTTTTCATCCTCATCCATCAATGTTTCAGGTATAGTGGCTTTCTCTTCAACCTTTTTTGCCTGATACAGGAAGGTTTGTTATACATGTATAGATGTGTCTTGTGAGCAGTGCATAAAAAAAATCAATCAATTAATATCGGCCTCAACGGTCACCATTAAGGAGCACGGCTGCAGTCATTTTCTTTCTGTTTATTCTGGTGTGATGTAGGATTCCTCAGCCTCATTTCCCTGTAAAATCTCCAGAAACGCCCTCTGGTAGACCACTAACCTTTGCATCAAAAGGAGCGGTGAGGGGGAATAATAATTACACCAATACATAGAACCTGACTCAGGTCGCTTAACATAGTGTAGCTCCATGTGTGGCCTGGCCTGGCCTGGCCCGGTCTGGTCAGAGTTGGCCCTGACCCGTGAGACCTCAGTAACTCAATTAAAACAGACATGAGCTCATCAGCAAGCTTCACTGGGCTGGTCCCATTCTGTCAGTCGGCCTGTCTCTTACCAGGAACCTGATACATCGCGTTAGATAGGGTGACAACTGGGGGAGAACCAGTCTCCCCTCCTTCTCTTCTCTCCTCATCTACCTCCCGTACTTCTTTTTCATCCCTACCCATCACTCATTTTCAGCTTCCCACATGTTTTCCCTCTTTTCTTTATCCCCTCCTTCACTCCATCCCTTTACAATCCTCGTCATTCTCTCCTCTTTGGCCTTCTCCCACTTCCTTCTTTTCATTTTTACTCCTTTCTCCATTCTTACCCTCATTTCTTCCCTTCCTGCATTCCCTTACTGGCTTCCCATCTTTCCTCTATCTTTCTTTCCATTCCCACTCTCTTCCACTCTTCTCTTTCCAGTCCAGGTCTCTCCCAGGGTTTGGCAGATCCGGGATGTCACAGTTAATAAAAAATAAAAAACTACGTTAGGAGTTAGGACCTGAAATGTGGCAGATCTGAACAGTGGACACCATGTGGGTACTGTACAAGATGTTCCCAGTTAAAAAAAAAAAAAAGACTGATACAATAGAACAACAGAAATAGCCTCCAGCCCAGCCTTCTGCTTTCTGAAAAGCTTTACAACATTAATGAAGCTTTCCTTACAGGTGATGCAGGCTTGTTGAAAGCAATCAAAGGGCCTTTTGAAAAATCTGAAGTGCTGAGGCGCCGCTTCATGTCTGATTACAAATGTGGGGTCTTACATGTAAGATGCAGGAACATCAAACACAATCAAACACAACAGTCCTACTGACCATATAGACCAGAACATGGCAGAACCACTCCCACAGCGTTAGAGACACCGTACACTCAGCAATATATTTGACCAATTAGGGCATATATGTTCTTCAAGTGTTCGACTTGTAGATGGAAAATCAGTTTTTAGATCTTGGTTAACCCGTCTTAATTTAAAGTAAAAGACAAAAACATCTTTTATAGCCACAAAATACATGTAAAACCTCTATTGTAAAAACAATGGCTCCAATGGCTTCATGTCCCTGAGCAGTGTATGTGTTGTCCTTTTAGCAGGTGTCAGTATTCACTGTGGAGCTCTATAAGCTGTCAACATGTGTGTGTGCATCACTGTCATCATGACGTGTTCCTGTACATTTGCTGTCATTGGCAATGTACAAGAGTTGTACAAGAGTTGTCTGGTTGTAGGTGTTGTAGATGTTTACCCACCTTTTGAGGCTGACATAAACTTAAACTCATAGTATACATCATAGTAAGTAGTATCTGAGGTAAGTTATATGACGATAAGGTATTTTAATGGAAAAAAACGAACATAAATTGATACTTTCTGAAAATGTAATTGATTCTTTCACATCGGTGGTTGCTTACCGGAGTTCATTGTTTCCCCACCTTCTACTTTCCAGCTGCGTCGCCGAGCGCTCTAGAAATACTTTCTGATGTAAATGTCCTGTAAGCGATCCTGATTTCAGTACGAGGCGGAACGGCGTTATCGGGGCCAGCAAACACCAGAGGTCAGCCCTGCCAGCGTGAAAATGCCGCCGATAACGGCGACTCGTATTTCAAAGCGGCAACTTGACCCTTTCCGTCTACGCTTGATGAGTCAGGGTACTTTTAAGACCATCTCATCTCGCCGGCCTACACTCCCTCGCTGAGTGACAGGCTCAGGAGGGTGTATATGCGCCCTGTGTGTGTGTGTGTGTGTCAGCATTAGTCGAGTGAGCGATCTCCGTGTCATCATCCTTCACCGCCGTGAGCGAGCTGGGGCACTGCCGACTTGGTGCCCGCTTGACAAAGGCCTCGGTTGGCACCTGTCAGTCAGCGGGCAGCCGAGCGCGGCGCCCTCCATTAGCCTGGCTGACAGCCGTGGACCCGGGGCATCACTCACTCTCTCGCTCCACCGGCTTTACGCCACCCTGCCAGCGCTTGTTCAAGGCCTTGCAGCTACACACACACTCTCACTCTCACACACACACACACACACACACACGTGCACATATACACATATGAGCCGTTCACCTTGGGCTCTGCCAGAAAAACAGTGACCTGGAGTGGTGGCCCCCGGGCAACGCATCACCATGACATCCCTTCCCTCCCGCTCCTCCGCTTTTCCTCGTTCTTTCCTCTCTTTCTTCAATCATTCCCTCCTGTCGTTCCTGTAACCCTTCCTCCACAGCATCCCTTCCTTCCGTCTCTCTCTCTCTCTCTCTCTCTCCCTACTTACCTCTCTGCCTCCCGCCCTCCTCTCCCTCCCGGTATATTCATGCAGTACTTGGCATCGGGTGGGTAGCCAGTCATCTCGGTGATTCAACATGGCCAGGCCTCAAGGTTGAATAGGGCACACATTTATCTGAGACCTTCTGGATACTCACAGCCCGCCAAAGACCGACCTGACCTCTCCTTCTCCTTCTCTCAATCTATCTTTCCTTTCCTTTCTCTGACAGGTGTGTTACATGAGATCTCTGTGGGCCCCTGATTTCCCAAACGCATTTTTTTTTGGAAAGACCATGTTTTTGCTACGGCTTAAAATAGAACAGAGATGAAAAGATGTTAAATAAAGATCTTAGCGGCCTAATCAGGTCAACCCCAAGGTCTCTGAACAGCAGCGCAGCCTTGGCCCTGTTTGACCAAACCCTCCTGTATCGAGTGAGCCGCTGAAGGCCACAGAG
>JAXDDW010000031.1:1590000-1622500 GCA_034670385.1 Hoplostethus mediterraneus
TGAATGTGGTCAATGAAGATCCTCAAAAGTATAGTAATACACAAGTGTGTGTGTGTGTGTAAAGTACTGACTGCTGGAGCCCGGTAGACTCAACCTGCGGGTCAAACCCATTCTTCTGTAAAGACGGAGCGCGGGACGAACCACATCTGTGTTTACTTTATCACACAGAGCAACAAGCCACACACAGGCGTGAACTCATCAGAGGCAGAGACAGAACGGAGATAAGCATTCCGAGGCTGTTTTTTTTTTTGGTCCTTTTTATTTACCGGCTGTCTGTCCAAAAGGTTATCGGTGGCCATTACCATGCAGCCCCGCTGAGGTCTGGTCGGCTGCAGCGGCACCACCAGGCCGTCAATACCCAACGGCACAGTGTAAATGTCAAAATATGGACGGCTCAGCGGCTGCTCAGGCCATAAAAATGAGGAGCTTCTCAAACAGGCCTGCTGGATTAAAGGACTCTCAGAGACAACCTCCTCTGCAGGGTTTTAAATGGCCACTTTGGTCCAAAATGACATTCTGAAATGAAGGAAATAATACAGCGCAATGTGATAGAAGTGTGATATCCATGGATGGATTGCTTCATCAGATTTTATGTGTGATCCAATATGTGACTCACTGAAACAACATTACGTTTGAAGAGTGGAAAATAAATAAAAATGAAGGCACTCTATTTGACACACACAACATGGCCAAAGGTATGTGGACACCTGCTCGTCAAACATCTCATTTTAAAAACACAAGTCGGATGGGGTTGAGGTCAGGGCTCTGTGCAGGCCAGAGGTATGGACCTCGCTTTGTGCACGGGGACGTCGTCATGCTGAAACCGGAAAGGGCCTTCTCCAAGCAAACATCAATTTCTTGACGTAAAAGCAAAACAAGAAAGTCCATGGAAATGTATTTTATTGCCTGTCAATAAACTAGAATTAAGCAACCTACTTTTAAAGAGGATAATCTATTTACCTTTAAATGTCACCACACGATGCTCAAGACCTTTTAGACAACGTTGTTTTTGTATGGCCGTGACAAATAGTAGTAATGATAGTTTTCAGCGTGGTAGAACGTCTTCATTTCATGTCTGGAACAAGATTTATCCCTGGTGCACCGGGGACTGAAGTGGGAAAATGAGTGGAGAGCAGCAAGTGTGGAGGCAGCCATCGCTACGTGTTCAAAATGCATCCATTAAGGGCGAAAACAGGGCATTGGCCCTCTAATCAGAGCAATAGGCCTGGACTTTGAAAGGTGGAAATTTCCCAAGAGAGAGAGCACTAGTCCAATCCAATTTCCCTCTAGATCAACCGACCGTTCACGCAAATTATAACTCAAGGAGACAGTGATGTGATTAGAGGGAGCTTATCCTCTCTGTTGTATGGCAGTTCCACCAAGACAATCAACAACAAGCAAGTGTAGAGGTGCCTTGTGTCTATGTCAAAAACTGTGTTCTCACGTTTTCAATTCTCCTTCACTTCAGCAGGGCGTGTTGCCTGACAGGAGCGTCTGTAGAAGCACAGTAACAGACAGAACAACAAAAAGCTCTTTGCAGGATCAAGACAGTTGAGGCCTTTTTGTTATTGGGGTGAAGATACACTGTTAGCAGTCGTGCAAGTTACTTCCCAGAGATCACCTGTCAATCAATCAGCGTGTCCAGCACTGTGACGTCTTTTTCCTTGGATTTTCTGTTAATGGAGTTTGAGTTTCTGTAGGTGGCGCTCTTCTCTTCATCTGTCCAGCCACGGTGGCTATCGCCGCTCATGCTAGCTATCCAGTTCTACTTCTGTTTAATCCAAACAAACCGGAGAAACCTAAAGTACATCACTTCCTGTGCACCAGGGAAAGACCTCCCTGACACCGGGTGTTTAGACCAGCAAATGTAAAAGGTTTCATGAACTGGATATAGATTGAATCACCACTGGCAAACAGAGAGTAGCAAAATAGATATTTAATTATGATGTGGTTTATCACTTCAATGTGCAGATAAATTGTACCTGTAACTCTGCTTCCCTTCTTACAAGGACGCCACGCTGCACTTGCTGTAGTACAGCTGGCTTACAGGAAAAAGCTCCTCTGCAGAAGTGCTCTTTAGGTCACCACCCTAATCTCTACCGCGAAGAGCACTTGAAATGCCTCTATATCGTCCAACCTCCCTCTCTATCTGTCTCGCTCCTTCTTTCCCGGGCTCTCCTTTCTATCTCTCCCTCTCTTTAGGGTGCTGGTCGGTGTGCTCGGGCGCTTATGAAAATAAATCATGCTCCTAATTACTTTGCAATTTATTTACAAGGAAGCGTGTTACTGCGGAATACTTTCATTTCAAAAATAATGACAAAAGGGGCTCTCAGAGGTGATGGTTTCAAAGAGTCTGCAGCGGGGAGGGAAGACGGCGGGTAAGGGAGGAAGCAGGTACGAGACGATAGAGTAACGCGGCCTCGCTACGTGTTGTTGTTCAGCCGAGGCCCGTCTGACCGTGCGACCTTGCGGATCGTGCCGCTACGTGCGATAACGTCTCGTCTACGCCTCGCATCCGTTAATGATGTGCCCCCGGTGCCGCGCGAAAAGCCTCGCCTTTGAAATGACACACGTGTGTTCAAACCGCACACCTTCGGGATCTGTATCTGAATCGTCAGCCCTTTCATGTTCTCTTTTACACACCTGGCTGTCTCCTCTCCGCCGATAAACTCGACCGTCACAGGGGGGGTAGACTGGTGACAATACTAACCAGTTAGCTGGCTTCGCTTCGTTAACCCTGTGTGTTCCCACACTGCCTCTGGCTCTATGCTTTGTTACTAGATTAGATTAGATTAGATTCGATTAGACAAGAAGAAACCTTAACGAGCCCCGTGGGGGAAATCAGGCCGTTGCAGCAGCAGCAGCAGCAGCAGCAGCAGCAGCAGCAGCAGAGAATGGGATAAAAATAAGAAAAATAGAAAAGTACAAGTAATGACAACCCAAGAACATATGGAGAGTGGAGGAGCGCAGCCAGGTCGGCGACCCCTCTGTGTTGGTGATATGGGGAGAAGAAAGTGCCTTCAATAGCTGTCATGTTTGGGATAATTAGAGCAGGCGACGAGCGGCCCCGGGTCCGGCTGGCCCGCAGGACATCTCGGTCGATGCAGTGAGCAATTAAGAGGCAGCTACAAGCCTCTCTGCTAGGGAAAGACCTGCTGCTTCTTCCTCTCGTTTCTTCTTCAGCTCTCAATGACATTTCAAAAAAAAAAAAAAGGTAAATAATGAGCTTTTTCCGCAGCTCGGTCCGTCTCACTCGCCCCTCTGTTTCCGTCTCATCCTCTGTCTCTGTTCAGTTACTTTACGATTTGATGAATGATTTGGTTTGGAAACATGCACATCCTTTATCTCAAATGATCTCTCTCCACCTCTTTTAATCTTGTTGTTCATCTTATATTGTTATCGGTGTATGTGAGAGAGAACATGTGTAGGTGGGTGTCGGTGAGTTAACGAGTTATTGGTTTTGTTGCGATAATCATTTCATTCATCATTTCAAGAACATCAAAAGTCTCTTAATCTTCTCTCACTCTCTCATTTCTCCCTCTCTCTCTCTCTCTCTCTCTTCATCTCTACCTCTCTCCCTTCCTCTGTCTCTCACTCTCTACATAAATGTCTTCCTCTCTCTCACTATATCTCCATCCCTACCCCCTCTTCTCTCTCCCTGTCTCTCTCTTGAAGCCTCTCTCACCCTTGGTCTCGATCAATGCCTCTATTCAGCTCAATTCAATGCTCTTTATTGGTCTGAAAGTAAAAAGGGAAATATTGGCCAAAGCAGCACGATGAGAGATCTACATTCATCGGGTCTTTCGCTCCCTCTCTCTCCGTCTTCCTCCATGCGGTCACAGGTAAAGAGGTGGACTATGGTGGAGGAGGATGAGATGTGCTGAGCCCGGAGGAAGCTGAAGGTGAAAGCCAGTCATCCTGAACTGTACAATTAAATCAGAAAGTGGCAGGGTGAATGGGCCGCTCCCCTGGAGGGCGGCAGATAAAGGCGGGTGGCCGGTCCGCTGGGGGGAAAAAAGACTTACGGAGAGAGAGAGAGAGAGAGAGAGAGAGAGAGAGAGAGAGAGAGAGAGAGTCCTGCTGTCTGACAGGCCCGCCCGGCCCTCGCTGTGAAGAGTCCCACTGTTTCTCTCTCTCTGTCAGCGACGCTCACACTGCTTCCTAATGATGGGCATGCCGCTTCGGAAAACGTCTTGGCGTGATCCGCACAAACGGGAACCAACCAGCTTTCAATCATTTTGCCCTCTTTTAACTGAATAAAATAAAAGTTTATTCTTTATCGTAAAGAAGAAATCTAAAGCACTAAAAGTTACTAGCATGTCTTTTTGGACTTGTCTTCATTCTCTCCTCCATCTCTTCCTCCCGTTATCTTTCTTTTCCCTCACCTCTCTTAGTCTCTCTCACCCACTCTCTCTTTCTCGCTCACTTTCTTTCCCTCTATCTCTTCTCCCTCTTTGTCTCTTGTCTCTCCCTTTTCCTATTTTCTCTTTCTATCGCTCTCTCCCTCTCTCACCTTCTCTCTCTCTCCCACCCTCTCTCTAGCTCACTCGCCCCTAGTTTGAGGGGAAGCCACTCCGGGGTCTCGGTGGACGGAGTCAAATCTATCCAATTCAAATGCCTGTGAAATTGGGTTGGAAATGAGCTTGCGTGTTGAACGAGGGGAAAGTAAAAATCGACGTGGCGTTCAGCGGTGTGTTCGATAGGGCTTAGCGACCGGCTGCTCTTATGGAACCCAACACTTTAGAGGGAGTTAGAAATAGAGGAACCGGGTTGCTGCCAATTATACACATACAGCGTGCAGCAATACGTAATCGCTCTCGACAGGCAGAGTTAACCCACGGGAAGGAAGTCAGCACCAGACAGATGATCTGGGTTGGTTTTACAGAGGTTTCAGTCTAAAATGTGATATAGATCCATTTTGAAAAAGAAAATGTTCATTAATATCCATTTAAGACAGAATTGCACAACTATGGTTGAAATGATAATCCCAATTAATTTGTGATCGCAATCATTAATCTTGATGATTTAAGGAACAATATTATTTTACTGGAAACTCATAGAAACATCTTAATGATTTCCAACTGCAGTGGGTTTTTGAATATTAATTGCGGAAAGAAAAATCCTGTAAACTGATCAATAATATTCAATAGGGAGTTTTACTTGCATGGAAAATGTCACTTTGTAAGAGTAAGCGTCAGTTTTCAGATGGAGGAGCTCTCATGTTGGACAGAAACTGAGAAAGCCTCTGAGAGGTGGGATGTGTGAGGATTTGCAGTGGATCAGTGGGTAAAAGCACCATACATACACCTGCCACTCTGTGAGTCTGAGCCCCGGTCTGGGGGGGGGGGTCTCTCTCCTCCTTTCTGTCTCTGTATGTTCACAACTAACTAAATCAGTCCTACGGTAACATTTTTAAAACCGAGTCCCGCAGTGTCCGCCGGCCATCGGTGTAAACAAGCCTGCCTGTTCCTCTTCTCAGTAACCTTATGTCCATGTTCCCTTCATTCCCAGCATGCACTAGGAGGTTTCCATTACCCCATTAAGCCTTGTTGGGGAGATAAGGCTGTGAGCGCTCCTAAACTACAAAAACACACACACACACACACACACACAACTAGGGCCAGTTGGGGAAGGCCAAACGTGTGTTTATGCTCTTCATGACAACAGCAGGGCCTCCTCAGGGAGAGCTTACAACCTGTGCATGTGTAGTATGTGTGTGCATATGTGTGTGTGTGTGTGTCTATGTTTCACCCTGTGTGGTCTCTCTCTCTCTCTCTCTCTCTCTCTCTACTAAGACATTGCCTCCTAGTACTCTCTCTCCCCAGAGCTGTTGTTTATCTTCTCCACCACTCCCTCCTGTTGCCATGCGATGAAGCTCAGTGAACAGATCTATTTCTAACTCCATACATGTACAAAGAGACGATACGTAATAAGATAAGAGACATTTTCAGCCATTTTGAGCTTTCACCATAGTGCATAATGTCTAACCAGTTCCTATACAAACATGTACAGTGCAAAGTAACTACTATATACACATACAGTCCACATCTTCATCTTCAATACCAGAAACAGGAGATATATTTTGAAGTCGGAAGTCGTTTCACTACGTACACACAAGTCAGGGCTCTTTGACACGTAGGCCACTACAGCTGACTACATGAGGGATGAGGGGCTGTGTATTGAAAGCAGGTAGGGTGCATTTTCAGCACCTTGGGGCGGCGAGGTAAATGCCAGTAGCTACAAAGTCATTTGAAGAGATCAACTTTTACCCAATGATGAAGTAGTTACCTTTATTTTAGTTATGATGAAAGAGTCATGAAATATACTGGCAGGGAGCATCTGACCGTGACTCCACATCACAATTCACAATATCTAAATAAATAGGAAATATCATGACTACTTGCATTATATAAGGTTGTGTATACTGAACAGATATGAAACACATATAAAACACAGCCTCATTCAAGCTTCAAATTCAATCAATTCAGAACTGGATTTTCTTCTAGATTCAAAAAGAACGAAAACTCTACCACACTTATAGGAATTGCCATTTCAAACGATGTTTTCTAAAGAGTGGCTTGAACAAGGTACTCAACCCTGATTGAAAAATCTGATTTTGGACGGCAGGGTGAACCATCTGGATCCTGATGCAGCAGACATGTTGCTTCACAAGAGTGTTTTCTGAAATCCATGAACGGTGGAAGACGGGGAATTAAGTAAACACTCTACCCCGCATCCAGTTTAATGAATATTTCAGTGAAACAACAGAACGCAGCGTGAGAAATTGGTTAACAAAGTTGGCTCTCAGAAAGGAGGATCCAGCTGAGCACGGAGCCACAGCTTTTAACAGCATGACATCCCTTCAGGCAGACAATTTGCCTGTGTGTGTGTGTGTATCCCCATGGCGGCACATGAGGATAAGTGTCATTTGGCTGTTGAGGGACCAGTGAGGAAATGGACTGGGCGATAGGCTCATAGACGGGAGGAGCCCGGGATAGCGCTAATGGCTAAATGAAATTACCGTCACACACACAGAGATAGAGCGTGGTAATTGCCACGGTACAGAGGAAGATGGACATTAATGAGAGGAAGGTCTTGTCATTAGGCTTTTAAGTCTGCGCGGGTGGGAGTTCAAGGAAGGGAGGGAAAGACATATAATGGAGGGAGGAGCGGGGGTGGGGGGGGACTGGAGAGTTTAAGGGACAGAAAAGTTTCTCTAAATGAGTTTGAGGACGAGAGAAAAAACAATTTCCTTCCCTGGTCGTGATGATGAAAACTCACAGAGGGGTGTTATTGAGGCAGGGAGCTCTGTTGACATAGTGCTAGCCCGGGGGGGAGGGCAGGGGGGTGGGGGGGTGGTTAAACTACTGGTGGAGAGGGAACTGAAGAAGCATATATATACAGGAATTCACCCAATACCCGGCCGATTCAATTACCGACCACCATTACCCGGGAGTAGTCAGGCCCGAGGAGAGCAAAGGGAGTTTCTGATGAAGACAGACCACAAAGTGAGGGGTGGCGGGGCTGGAGGCGCCCCGAGGTTGGCAGCTTTGATGTACAGTAGGGCAGGAGGAGTTGAATTTAGAGTTGGGCCGAGGCGATCTAGAGTCCCCGCAAACACATTTCCTGTCTGCGCTGTGTCCCGGCGTAAATCACTGAGCGGAGCACCGGCGCTGCCAAGGTTGGAGGATTCAATTACAGCTGGGACCTCACATATTTGATATATTTGATCACTCTCTCAGGGCTCGGGCAATTCGGATGCACCCCTCAGGCAATTCGGATGCACCCCCCCGAAATAGCATATCATTCTAGCGAGGTTTCCCACAACAAGCATAATGAGGCCATTTCAAGGGGAGGGCAGCAGCTCGTCAGATTCAAAAAGGATTCCTCTGAATGGATTATTTCACCGTGCTCGGATCAAAGCGTCTCATATTTTCTTGGGGAATGTGACAGAAGGAGAATTACACCACTAAACACAGGGAGGATTAGCAGAATGTATCATAGCACAGCATACTTTTGGTTGATTGGTTAGAGAAAGTTAGAGAAGGGAGATTGTGGCTGGGGATTGTGGTTCAGAAACTTTGAAAAGTTCTGGGGAAAAGTGAATGGGTAACACTCTTTCTTCCCTCTGCAGTAGAGGTGCCTTTAGTCATTTGAGAACTGAAACCCCAGTTGAGCTGCTCAGTGTGCAAGAGTGTGTTTTGGCCAAGACTATCTTCTTCTAAGGGTCTAAAGTGTCCTGCAACCTCTTCTTCAAATCATCATGTGTTGTTAGCCAACTAGATGAGTCAAGAAGGGTTAAAAAATAGATTCTCTCCTTTCTCACATGCCATTCCCTCAGCACTCTCCATGGGACTGTGCAATGAAATAAGAAATGTCATGAAAATAAATCTAAAAAACCCCATATATATATATATATACCGTCTCCTCATTTTTCAAACCGTCCCTGAACTTCCTCAAAGTGGCGAGGCCAAATGCCACATGCCGAATCCAATTGGAAATGAGGTTTTCTGTGATTGTAGTTGGCCGGCCTGGCAGGAGCGAGGCGACTTTAACTCCACTGGATGACTGAGGAGAAGGAGCTGACTGATACAGATGAGAACTGTAATGGCACTGACAGAGAGACAGGGAAGCCAAAGAAAACAAACGCCCCTGGTCGCTGAAGTTTGTTACAGTCCCAACCCGGTTACACGGCTCAAAGTGTTTTGGACTTTTCCGCATCGTACCTCAACCTGGCTAAAGAAGCAGTGCTGACCTGTGAAATAGGAAAAGACACCCTCACGCACCGGCTCAATGCTCTCTTAGCCGTGAATTCGGCAACGCGTTGACCTCAACTTGATCCCTCACTGGTTTATTCAGCAACGCGTTGGACCTAACTGGCCTTGGATGACGTCAACAAAGACCAGCTGAGGGAAACTTTGCTGAATAAACCACTAAGTGAACAAATTAAGGTTGGAAAGTTGCTGAATAAAACAGTAAGAGAGCAAATGTAGGCCAAACTCTTGCTGAATAAACCAGTAACGGAGCAAGACGATGTTCATTTAGCTAACATTAGTTAACATTTTAACAGATTATATTTGTGTGTGACCTTTCATCATTTTCAACTTGTGCCTTTTCTATCAAGCTATTCTATCTATGGACACTCATAAGCTACCTCCACAGCTGACCCTGCTGTCCTGTCAATTATAGCTGGCCTTGCCTGTCTTGTATACACCAAAACCCCTTCCTCCAAGAGCCTCCAGAGCCTCCAGAGCTCCCCACCTCCCCAGGCGTTCCACTCAGACATGGTAGGGGTGGAAGGGGCAAGGACACAGGCAGTAATCAAGTTTTCTCCCATGGGAGCTCCTGCCTCTGGATGACAAGGTGACCACTTTGAGATGCCATCCGCTTCAATACAGTGCTTTCAAAGCATAGTGATCAATGCTCTAGGCCTGGCCCTGCCAGTCAAATACCCTCTTAGCTGAGGCAGTATGTGAGAGTCCCTTCTGAATCTTTCATGGCAGTGGGCTCAGGGTCATTGTGCCTATTTGGAGTGGAATAGATGGTCAGGTAAGGCCAATTGCGTGCAGAGTCCATTAACTTAGGGAGACCTGTAGGACAGAGTGTGGAGTTTTGATAGGATCTGTTCACCTTGACCAGCTTCGTACTCCCAAAGGACCGACAATGCTGAATCCACAGAGAATAAAAAATGTCTACCTCTGCCTCGCCTGCTAAAAATTACCTGTCGTATATTCCCAGTGGTCGTCTGCTGCTTACCACTACAGTTTTATTAGAGAGAGACAAGGTTAAAAGTTGAAACTCACATTTTAATTACAGTACGGCTCAGCCGTTCTCCCCAGCTCCTCATGCAGCTCTGGGCTTAACTGGGAGGAATACAGTTGGACAACGTACAGACAATACTGCAATGCAATCAGACTGAGGAAACAGCTTGGAGACAGGAAGGCAGAGAGAGGGAGAAAGGGAGAACAGAGGGAGAGAGGGCAAAAGACAAACTCCCTATTCGCACAGGAACAATATCACCTGTGGACTTCCAGTGGTTTGTCGTAATTGCAGAGATCGTTGGTGAAGTAGAAACTACTTAGCCTGTTGCGGTGAGGACCGAGGTCTCCTGATAATACTCATTACACACAAAGTGGACTCTGTAATTCCACCTTTTTTTCACAAATTGTGCAATTTATTTTTCTTCTTCTGCCACAGTTTCTATCCTGGCGGCAGCAGAGGAATCTATAGACGAAGGTTTTTAATGCATTTTCAACACAAACGTTGGACTTCAAGGTTTCGCTCTGCTAAGTAAAGTGACACAATGTGACTTGACCTTATGCAGTTGTATCTTTGGCACCGGAGATTTCAGCAAACGTCGTGATGTGTGAAATTGTGTGAAAGGGTTTCACGAAATGGAGAGGTGTGCAGGTAATTTCACAGATCCCCACATGATACCAGTCCCATGCGAACAGGGCTAAAGACCAAGGGAAACAAAGAGAACTGATCCGCTGCCAGGTTCTTCACATCGTGAGTTGGGAATGGGAAACGCTTTCATGCTGCTTTGAGGCGTCATCATACTCAAGTTTCTGTTGATCCATTGCTGTAGCAGAAATAAAACCAGAACCGAATATCTTGGCAGCGGGTACGTTACATCCATCTAACGCCTGAGGATGTGGGTAAACAACAACCCCAGGAAAAGACGCAGGATCTGTGGCGTAATGGCTGCCGGAGAGACAAACCATAACATGAGCAAACAAGCCTGTCGGTCGAGCCCCCCATTTCTCCAAAGCTCAAAAGAAAAACCTGTGCTGTCTCTGAGCAGCAGAAGCCTTGAAATACAGAACACAACTGAAAAAGTTAGCCAGGAGTGGGGTTATTAGTGTGCACTGTGTGTGTGTGTGTGTGTGTGTGTGTTTGCGCATACCTACATGCTTGTCTTCGTGTCGGTGTGTATCTACAAAGAAAAAAGCAGTGATCCAGCTCCAGGTGGGAGAGGAGCGCTAGGTAGGAATGTGTGGAAGCCATTCAGAGCGTGGAGCAGCAGCACCGACCCCTCAGTGGCTTTAATTAACTGGCAAGACACCAAATCCACACTGCCACGGTGTGTGTGTGTGTGTGTGTGTGTTTGTGTGTCAGTCATTAAGTGCAGGGGAACGGAAGTAACAGCAGCATTTCTCCAGTCCAAGCAGGCTTGACGCACACACAGGCTAAGTGTCATTAGTGTGGGCAATTTCACTAAAAAGCTGACAATGCTTGGGACTCTTATTTTTAGTACCTGGAACTCCAGATAAAGTGCCCTGTCAGCAATGGATGCTCTAATGGCTTGCTGTGCTTCAACCCAGCAACACCCACTCAGACGCCACCATGGTAGCCAGTTAGAAAACCAGGAGCGGCTTTGGAGATTGTTTCCAAAAGAATCAAACTAAAGTGTTATTTGAACTAAAGAGTCTCAGAGGATCATCATTCGTTTTTCTGTGCTTCTGTAATGTAGAAGAGTTTTCCATCCACTTGACTTGTTTATTATCCTGTCCACTACCAACTGCCCTACAGTACAAAGTACAGATTGGTACAGGTGAGGGTTTTCTCCTCTCTGATTGATGCTGCCAGGTCAGGAGTCAGGGATGAACTTAAACACACCATGATGAGAACATAGACTCCAAAATCATCCATGTGTCCCTGGTAGATTATTCGCTCTGGTGCTCCATGCTAGCACTTCATCGTTAGCTCAGCATAGCTGACGTAGCCAGGTTTATTTTTGGAACTACTACTGGTGAGCAACCACATCATTCCCCTCACAAAACTGCCAGACTAACCGCAGAACTTTTAATGTACTTCCCATTTAGCTTCAGAGCTGTTCTCATTCTCCCTCATGAGATGAAGCTAGTGGCCAATCACTCAACATAGTGTGTGCTAGTGTTGCATGGAGCACCGGAGCGAAAAAATCTATTGGACACATTGATGATTTTGGTGTCAGTTAATGGGTACGCTGACCAACAGGACCAATCTCCCTCCTTCCTTAAAGGATTTGCTGTTTGTCTGGCATCTCCATTCAAACCCATTCATGGAAACGAGGAGAATTTTGCACCATCCTGCACATAAATAAACACCTAGCAGGATATTTCTCCTCCGAGTTGGACGTATATCACTGGCTTTACAGTCTAGACGAGAGACCAAATAACGCTCAAATGCTTCTCCTGCATGTGCTATTAGATCTCACTTCAATGGAGCCTGAGAGAGTTGAGGACTTAAAGTTGAGAAATTCACCGAGCAATAAAATCCACAACAAAATCATGAAACTTTGATATAAAACACTGCACACTGCAGACCCGGGCACGGTGGTTTTCGGAGGGATGGGAGGTGGGAGGGAGTCGGGGTTGCCAAATATGAAAATATAATGAGAGTCAGAAAGTGCAGACAATCACAGGAGAGTATCTGAAAGTAGAGGAAGTAAGAAAGTAGAGAGACCAGCCAGTTGAACTTGTGTTTTACTTGGATATAAGGAGCCAACAGGATCAACTCTAAGCCTTTGAAAGACTCAGATTCAATCAGAAGGATGTTTGCCCCTGCATCTACACGCAGACGTGCATACACACCACATACAAACACATCTACAGAAACACACACACACACTCAACACTGGTTTAAGCTTTTGAACCAAAGGCTGTTTCTCTCTCCCTGCTAAGGGAGCAATCACTTTGAAAAGCACTGATGGAGATTTAGTCTGCTCATAGGCTCTCTCTCCCTGTCTCTCTCTCACATATTCTTCCTGTCTGTCTGTCTGTCTGCCTGTCTGTCTCTGTCTGTCTGCCTGTCTGTCTGTCTGTCCGTCTCTCACACACACACACCACACATATAAACATGCACACAAAGGCAACCACACAGAAACATACAGATCATCAACATATATACACATGCTAACAGATACACAAGGAACACACACACACACAGACACAGACACACACACACACACACACACACACACACACACACACACACACACACGCCAGGGGGGAAAAAACAAGCCCAGTTGCCTAATGAGTATTTGGAGGAGAAAGAGAGACTTTAACAGCGTTCAACACAGAGATTAAATGTCTTTGATCTGAGGGGGAATCAATACAACTCTGCCAAACTTGTAAAGTGGAGAAAACCGGCTACAAGGAAGAACGAGCAGGAGTGGACGGTGACATCACAGGACCAGGCCTGTACATTGAAAATGTTTTGTACTTTCTTTGTACTTTTATTTCTGGGCTCCTGTATTCAGTGACGACACAGTCCAGTCCTCGGTTTTCCATCTAGGAGGTATTTGGCCTCAGTGTTTGTTCGTCAACAGTAAAGGATCCCAGACACTGGATTAACTCCTGAACGTTATAATCAGTAACATAATCCACTACATTACTCAACTCAGTGAGTCAGTCTGGTTGTTTTCATTTATCTGGACTACGTTGCCTCAAAATCCTTTAATAAAAAGAGTTTGATTTCTAACTCGAGCAGTGTTATTCTGTTAACCTCAGCTATTACTACGACCCGTTATTTCAAGATAACCTGTAACCTGAAATTGTGTCCAACATGATCGAGTATCCCAAAGTAATAGATGTAATAGATTACAGTTACACATTTCTGCAATCAGATTGGTGTATCAACATGACACGTAACCTAACCCTGCTTTCACATGACAAGAGGTTTTGCAGCCCTCCAGCCCACGGCTGGTGTTTAGCAGTCCATGCACAAGATTGTCCTCAGTCACCAGAATCTAAAAAAGGGCAAATGGGGAAAGTATGAAAAAGCAAGGCAACCAGACCCTCCAGGTTAGTGATCAAAACCCATCAAGTAAGAATAAGAGCAAAGGGCAACTGTGTTATTTTCTAACCTATTTATCCAGGGAAGGGTTTCGCTGAGCGCTGATGCTCTCCTTCAGGAGCCTAGGGAGGTGGGTAGAGATGTAGGTAGGAAGGGAAGGAGGGAAGGAGGGAAGGAGGTAAGGAGGTAGGGAGCTAGGAAGGAAAGGTGGTAGGGAATTGGAATTGGACTAGAACTGACTTTACTTTTTAGTCATTAGAGTATATCAACATACTGCACAGTGATGTTTTTAAGAGCATTTGTGTACTGAGCTTATTTAGTGTAAACACACACACACACACACACACACACACACACACACACACACACACACACACACACACACACACACACATTGACATATCCAGTTGTGACTGAGGCAGGAAGGGAGAGAAAATTGACTGCACAGTGACTGCACAGTCTGTGGATTCACAAAACACAAAGAGAGAACAAAACCATTTCAATCTTTTATGCTATAATACTGATTGCATCCAAATAAACAGATGTTACTGAACTTGTTACACTGGTTACACTCTGCCGTGTTTCGTGTGTGATGCAGCATCATGTGAATGCCGTATCTGAACAGGGATCAGCAGAGATAACAGAAGCCACATCAGTTACAGCGTCCAGTGCATTGTACATGCACGTATGTAAAAAGCTTCAAAAGTAACTGTGTGTTTTCCTGTGCTGGTCCCAAGAGTCAGCCTCTGTAGGATGCTGACTCTTTGGGCCAATCGCGGAAGAGAATAACAGAGGGTCATTTCCCTGGGCATCGGCATGGTGACTGTTGCCATGCCAGCACTCAGCTGGTCCCCAGCCAGGTTCGGTATTGCCTAAGGTCTCTCTGCTTTGATGGCGTGTGTGCATGTTCATTGTGCATGTATAAGAATATGTACGCCTGTGTATAATGGTGTGTGTACATGGCGTGTGTGTGACTGTGTGTGTGTGTGTGTGTGTGTGCGCACAACTTCCAGGACAGGGTCCATTAGCAATGAGCTGAAAGGGCACAGTTCCCATGCAGAGCTGAATGTCACCAGGTCAAGCCAACAAGGTTCTCACTCTTTTTTTTTTCTCTCCCTCACTTTTTCTCTCCCGATCTTTCCCGCTCGCCCTTTCTCTCTCTCTCTCCTTCGCTTATTCCCTCATCAATCATTTGTCCGTTAGCTTGATCACTCACTCACTCTGCTTCGTTCCCTCCACCCCTCATGGAGCTGAAAGTCAATTTTCTCTCCCTTCCTGCCTCAGTCACAACTGGATATGTCAATGTGTGTGTGTGTGTGTGTGTGTGTGTGTGTTTACACTAAATAAGCTCAGTACACAAATGCTCTTAAAAACATCACTGTGCAGTATGTTGATATACTCTAATGACTAAAAAGTAAAGTCAGTTCTAGTCCAATTCCAATTCCCTACCACCTTTCCTTCCTAGCTCCCTACCTCCTTACCTCCTTCCCTTCCTACCTACATCTCTACCCACCTCCCTAGGCTCCCTCACTCCACTGCAGAAGTGAATGTCATGTTAAACCACCAAGGACTTTCCTGTCTCTTTTTTTTCTCTCTCCCTCCTTCACTCTTTCTCCCTCAGTCACTCTCTGATTCGCTCCCTTATGAAACCATTTACTCCCCCGCTCCTTCCCTCCGTCCTCTATACATGGACCTCTGAGTCATGACTGTGTCCCACTTTGCTAACTTATGAATGTTATTGATGGTGCTGGCAGCGCTCCGAACCGTTGCGTGGCACGTCGTTAACCAAGCACAGCAGGTCAACGTGATGTATCACAGCATCGACTGTCTTCAGTGTCAAACACTATCCAGGTACTGAAGAGCTGGAAGAGCTGGCTGCACTCAATGTGACTTTGAATGTTCCCTCGTTCTGCTATCATCCATCTATCTATCCATCTATCCATCTATCTATCGATCTCTCTCGCTCTCTATCTATCTATCTATCCATCTATCTATCTATCTCTCTCTCTCGCTATCTATCTATCTATCTATCTATCTATCTATCGATCTCTCTCTCTCTATCTATCTATCTATCTATCTATCTCTCTCTCTCTCTCTATCTATCTATCTATCTATCTATCTATCTATCTATCTCTCTCGCTCTCTCTCTATCTATCTATCTATCTATCTATCTATCTATCTATCGATCTCTCTCTCTCGCTCTCTATCTATCTATCTATCTATCTCTCTCTCTCTCTATCTCTCTCTCTCTCTCTCTATCTCTATCTATCTATCTATCTCTCTCGCTCTCTATCTATCTCTCTCTCTCTATCTATCACTCTGTCTCTGTCGCTCTCTATCTCTCTCTCTCTCGCTCTCTCTCTCTCTCACTCTCCCTCTATCTATCTATCTCTCTATACCTTCTACTGTTGGCCACTGGAGCAGTTGGGGGTTGAGTGCCTTGCTCAAGGGCCCAGTGGGCCATCATTTTCTCACTTCTCTCTTCTTCACCCACCCAGTCTTTGCCCAGTTGGCCAAGCAATTCAAACTGGTGAACTTCCAGTCACAAGCCAGCTTGTCCAACCTACAGGCTACCACTGGCCCCATGGGCCGTTCAAGAGTCCAGTGATGCCTTCATAAAGCCTTTTCAACAACCTTCAACCTGTAATATCGATGGTCAGATGAGGCCAGTTTAGTATTTCAAGGTTATTTCTTTACCTCAATTGAATCATACAGTATATTTTATTTCCGTGGGTGTCTGAAGCAGGACTGCTCACATACAGCAGAGTGTGAGTGTCCTTAGAAAGCTATAGATCCATGAAACCGTTTGAAAAGTGGTTATCAAATTAACTGCTGTGCATTTTGTCAGATGTCACAGTGTCAAACGGAAAAAAAAAAAGTCAGAAATACAAATACCAGTTGGCTTTTTTTTTTCCAGAGACAGAGCTGCTAGACACCCCCCGCCAACAACCATCAGCACCTCCTGCCCTCTCCATTTGCTGGGAGGGAGGAAAATCACAGAAATCAAAGCGAACACCATCATCACCGCTGCAGGAGGGAGGGCAATGATGGCGAGAGAGCGGGAGAGGGTGCAAGAGATAGAGAGGAAGATGATAGATAGGAAAGAAGAGCGAGAGACTGGAGACGGAAGGGGGAAGAGGGAGGGAGGGGGGGGGGGGGGGTGAGGCGTGAGAAGATTTGAAGGCAGGCTTTGACACAGTGGGGAGTGAGGGGCTATCAAAATGTGTTAAGTGTGTGTGTGTGTGTGTGTGTGGGCATCCGTGATTAGTGAAGATGGAAGATTTCACATTCACAAGATCTATTGTACGCCATGCGTGAAAGCACACGCACACACACACACACACAATCACTTGCACACACTTCCCATACAGATGGTTGGTGTCAGACTGTGCCATTACTGGACTGCTATACTCTGTTTTGCTGATGTATGATCTCTGGTTGCAGGGAAAGTTTTCAATTACCCAAACTGCCTGAGATGAGTTTGATACTCAGCAGACACCACAGCAGGCGTCGGAGCGCGTACCTCGCTCGCACAATAAGATAAATAAATCCTTCCTTATGAGTTTTCCTTGGCCTCAATGGGGAGTTTTTTCGGGGTCACGTGGTCCAAATGCTGTTCCGGAGAATTTCATTAGTATTGGATACGGTGGAGAGATTGAAAGGCCCCGCGGTCTAAACGTGAAGAGGCTTTTCAACCCCACCAAGAAAAATCTCTGGAGCAAATTCTAAATCCTACTACAACTGCTACTACTGCATGATCTGATGCAGAGGAAACGCTTTTCAATTTAGGGCCCGGCAGAAATAAATCAACCGAGGATCGACTGCTCACTCACCTCTGAAGGGTTTAGTTTCAGTCTGGGGTTGGGAGTAATTTCAGACCCAGCTGCAGTCCTGGGCCCAGTCCAGCATCAGGTCCAGCACGTCTCACAGGCTAACAATGGCTCTACTTCTGATATCTATACTACTGCACACATCGTGTTAATGGTGTTAACATTTTCCTAGCTGTGTGGGTAATTTCCCACACAGCTAATTGAGTTTAAAAGAAACACTGGATTCAGTCTCACAACATTTGAAATGTGATACAACCAGCAGTTTGTCTGCAGAAAACCAAAGAGCGTTTCTTGGCTTGTTTCTAGTGTGGAGAGAAAGGAGTGGGGCAGTGCCAAGCGCTGCCCACAGTGGCCAGCAACTGCTTTCTACACACACACACACACACACACACACACACACACACACACGTGAACCCTGCAAACACAGATATGCATGCATGGGTACAAACACTGTACATGCACACAGAAATACAAACGCGCACACACACTCACACACACTGCTCCGGGCCATGACTGGTGGATGGCTCTGAGCCTGGAGGATGGCAGGTGTCTGCTAGTCAGAGCTGGCAGAGACTGTGTGTGTGTGTGTGTGTGTGTGTGTGTGTGTGTGTGTGTGTGCGTGTGTGTGTGTGTGTGTGTGTGCCTCGCAACAACTCTAAAGGATTATATAGTTGCTACTGTAATTTGCTTTCATCTCTCCCTCGTCCCCACGACGACACCGCGGGCACCTGCCACCGAGCATCGGCAGCTGCTGCAAACACACATCTGTTACAAGGGGACGGCTGTGATGTCCCTGAGAACAGTAAGCCCCTCCTTTAGCCGCACACCCCAGCTAACAATCGCTTACATACAGCAGCATCACAGGCTGAGCTCATGTGACTGACAGGGAGGAAACCTCGTCGCTGGGGGAAGAAAAGACGGCAGCAAGGCACCAGGAATTTAGGCTTCAGGCGATTAAATACGCAGAAACGAACTCAAAGACGCAGCACACACGGGGATTCTGGCGGAGATCCAAATACAATCTGACACAAAATCAGCTGTTTTTATGGGAAAAAAAAGTCTCCAGTAGTAGGCTGCTTCTATTTAGCTTCGGGTGCTAAGTGAAAAGTGAAGCCCAGTGTTACTTTCCGTCCCACATTCACCACAGTCAGCGGTACTGAGCCAGCTGTTTACCTTCGACCTTCAGGGCTCTCCTCTCTCCCATGGCTATTTCCCTGAGCACTTTTATTATGTGCCAACCTGCCATTTGCCAAGCTGCCAAGCAAACCGCCAGAGGCCCACCATCACCATCAAGCCTTTGGGTCAGGTAGAGATTCAGAGACGCAAGCCCCTGACGGGCGTCCTGTTACTTAGGTACATTCATCAGGACAGCCTGGGTCAAAGACACATCAGGGCCTTCAGTATCTTAACCAGCACTACATCACCATGGACACACACACACCAAAAGCAAACACACACTAAGACACAAACCTAAATAAACAGTGGCTGCTTCTGTTTCTCTCTCCTTCTGACAGGACCCTACTGGGAGGATGAGGTTGAAGGAGAGGCAGAGGAGAGGACAAGATGACATTATGATGAAGGAGGAGAGAGATGTAGACAGAAGGCTGCAGACTGACAGCAGCAGGTCTCTCCTGGAACCGATCCAAGACACACAAATGAAAAAGTTCCAACAATGAGGAAGGTGTTTTTTCTGGAAACCTTCAGTGATTCACTTTTTACTCCTGGGAACTAGATCTTGTTTCTCAGCAATATTACCCCAAACTCTGCTTTCTGGCTCCAATTACACAGCATATGTTGCCTAGCAACATTAGCTTATTGAACACTGAGAATCAGTGACTTCAATAGCGCAACGGTTTTAAATGGAGAGCTCTGGAAACAACGTTCAGCACAGGGACAAAAAATAACAAGTAAGTAAATTAGAGCACTGGCGGGATTGTCTCACTGTGGATGAAACCTCGCTACAGCATCACACTGAACCATCCCATGTTTCAGAATATGAGTTTTGAAATATACAGTTACCGAAATATATTTTCAATATGCAGTTTTGTTGTTTTTCATAGACTAGTGCTTTAAAATGAATTATGAATTATTGTTGCATTTTGTTTCCATTAGTTCTGATGAGTGATGTTGTCTGGGGTCAAAGTATCCCTTCAAGGTGCCAGCTTTTTCATTTGTATGTGTGTGTGTAGGTGTGTGTGTGTGTGTGTGTGTTGCCATTCCCTCCCATCCCCTCTCCAGAACACACACACACACACACACACACACACACACACACACACACACACACACACACAGTAATTAGCTTGCATCTCATCAGCACCAAGTGTCTGATCACTCAAGATCCAACAGATGGAAACATGGGTGTGATGGGTGTGATTCTGCAATGAGCTAACAAACACTGAGCACGCACCGGCAGACAGGTATACGACAGATGCAAGGAAACACACACACACACACACACACACACACACACACACACACACACACACACACACACACACACACACACACACACACACCTCCATACTGTGTTTAACTCGATGTCAACAGTGAAGGAGAGGAAGCCAGATGCTCGCTTATTAAGCCCTCAAACTGTACATTACAGTCTCTCTCTCTCTCTCTCTCTCTCTCTCTCTATATATATATATATATATATATATACATGTGTGTGTGTGTGTGTGTGTGTGTGTCTGGCTCTCCATCCCTCCCCTTTACCAGAGGCCTGCTAATGACAGGCAGTGAAAACAATAGCACTTTGAAACAGTAGACTGCTGTGCAATATGAATGATAATCATCTCTCAGCCCTCTCACACACACACACACACACACACACACACACACACACACACACACACACACACACGCCCTCAGGGATAGGAGATATGCATGGCTGCTTGTATGACCTTGAATTGGTTTCATGTCATGTCTGTGCATAATGAGAGTTACTAATGCCACTTCATGCCTTCGGGGAGGGAGGGAGGGTGGGAGGGATGGAGGGAGGGATGGAGGGATGGAGGGGTGAGAGAGGCTGAACGCTGAGCTGCGGTTAGTCTGACTTTTCCACTGACGTGACGTGATCATGTCTGATGAGAGTCGACAGGGCGACAGGATACGGTGAGAGTTTTAGCAAAGGCTGAAAAAGATGGAGCGGATGAGGGAGGGATGGAGAGTGAGACAGAATGAAAGAGAGAAATAGAGACAGATGCAAAGAGAGAGGGATGGGAATAAAAGCGTCAGAGAGAGGGATAAAGAGAGGGGGGGGCGGGGAGAAGGGGTCAAAAAGAAGAGACAGAGAAAGAGATAACGGTTTGAATGGTGAGGAAAAAGAGCGTCAATCACATGAAGAAAGGAGTGAAAGAAAAAGGGGGAATAGCGGAAGGAGGAGTATTCCTGTTATCAGATGGAGGGAGCCAAGATATGGAAGTGTAACATCTTTTTAGCCAAAGTATTTGTTCTGCTTAATTGTTCTTTTCCACTGCCTACAGCTGAGGATTAACACACTGAGGAATTAGATCACCGTGCCAGAAAAGCTCCCAAGTCTCACTTCCTGTTACACTTCATTCAGTTTCAATCAATTGTCTCTCTTTTTGAGTGCGTATGCATCAACATTATATACCCAAACTTACAAATCCCCTGGATACAACTCAATAAAGTACAGCTACAACAGAGCACAACACGGAGCAGCTACAATTCATCCAAGTCAAAAGCTCTCACTGACGTTTACCTGTCTCTGGGTCAAATGACGGTGAACTGAAACGAGAAAAGGGAGGAATGTTTCAATGTTGAGTGAAATCAGCACCATGGACAGAGGCAGAGCCACGCTGGAGAAAATGAATACCTGCATTCAGCCTGGGAAAAACACAGCGTATACATGTGGTTATACCCATCAACCCAGAGTCTCCTCAACCGCCACGCTGTTCGACATTACACTGAAATTCAACAGGACAGTCCCCGCGGTTTTACATCATCCTTACACAAACTTTACCCACGAACCCCGTGCTATTATGCCGGCTGTCACCATACAATATCCATTACACCCCATTTGACTTCTGGCTAGTACAATTTCATACTTTGCAGTACTATCAGGTACTGCAGACCTGCAACCCTGGCCTTATGAAACCTCAGACAGCAATGGAGGGCCCAAGACGATGACAAAGGAAAAGAGAATAAAAGCCCCCAGTCAAACTAGAGCCACGTTAAAAGATTTCAATTTGCCATTTTATCACCCACAGAATTGAAAGCGTTCTCACCATCCATTACAGTGTTATTGAGTCTGAGCTGTCGGACCGGCGGTGATAGGATACAATCCACGCCGATCAATAATTCAACGTTTGCCTCTACAGTTTGTCACTGAATTATCACCGTGTCTTTGGGTGCGAGCCATCTCAATAAATGGGTTGAGATATTAATAAGAGCCCGCAGTTCATTCAATCACCTTTCCCTTTCCAAACACACTCGCCACAGCCGGCGTGTCAGCCGTGATTTATTCGCACTGATGACATGCGTTGAGCCAAATTCAATTACACGCACTCATGACAAAATGGTGCTTAAGCAATAGCCGATATAGTGTCCAACAGAAATAGGGCTTAGGTTCACAGGCAAACAAGGGAGTCCATTCAAGGTAAATACACTCTTGTTTGCCTAAGATGTCCAAGCAAATCAATTGTTTTCTTCGTTGCACCTGGATCTCAGTGATATGACCTGCAGGACTGTGTGGCTCAGTGGTAGTCGGCAAGCTTTAGAGCTGTGTGCTCAGGTTTCTCTGCGCACTTCACGCACAACGCAGGGCTTTTGTGCTTGTACATGCTATCTTTAATTATATAGTCTGTATACAAGATGACAGTGTTGTGCAAGCCTATCAGACATAACCGATAAAAGCAGCCGTAGAAGCCATGCAAACCTCCATGGTTGTTTTGGTTCCCAAGAGAAAGCATGCAACACCCCCTATTTCAACAGTTAAACGTGTTGCCAGCATGCAGTTAACGTGTTTGAGAGGTGCACGAAGCCTACGTGGACCCCTGCAACACCTCCACATCAACTAACGTCTCATATCAATTAAACCACTTGCCCAGTTGGAGGGACATACAGGAGTCGGTGCATGAGTTAACAGGATGGATGGGAATATGACACCTGAAGGCCTTCACTTGCAATATTTCCCATCCCTAACTTAGTAAAATCAACTACTAGACGGGCGGTGATACAAATCGCACACCGCAAAATGAAACCAGATGGCAGGTGGGGCATGAAGAGTGAGCGAAGGACGGGCACTGGCACCGTGAAGTGTGCCAAATGTAGTGGCAAATAAACCTTCACTTCTATTCTTGGTCTTTATGTGAATGAGACGGGGTTCCTCACGCCAAACACTTCACTCTCCACTCACTTCCTACTTGTCGTGAGAGATGAGGAATGCCCCCCTGCGTTGATCAAATGAAAAAGAAAAAAAACAGAAGGGATTTTTTTTTAGAAGAGCAGGTGACTCAGAGCCTCTGCCATCATCCTGTGTTTTTGATGGCGGTCTAACAGTGGAACTGCTGGCAATGAGACACGTCTCATTATGTGGAAAATCACACCGGGCCAGCCAATGTCATGCCAGGCAATAAGAGTCGCGTCGTCTTTCAATGCAATTTAAACGTCTGCGGGACAATTGGAAACAACAGCGGCTCTTCAGAGATCACGACCAGAGTGGAGCAAATTGGACAGCTGGCTTTTCAAGTCTGTATCAAATGCTTGGTAAAGTTTTAATGTGCCCCGAGGGAGGGCGGGGCCGAGACAGCTCAAAAAAAACACATCAAAACGTACGGGTTGTGTCGACACGTACACTCTAAAACAGTACAGTACGAATGTGCACACACACACATACTGCCAGACCCACGTACATGCACATAATTGAGTTATTTCTTTCAATATTTCTCATCTTTTATGAAATAACCGTCACCGTGCACCACGCTGGTCTGCCTACAGCTGAGAAAAAAGGTGCCGGTCATTAAAAACCAAGGGTGAATTTTATCCCCCTACTTTAGGCAAATGAAAAAGCATCATTAGAGGACGCAGCAGACCTGCTAATAGAGCCGGCTTTAAGTGGCGCACCGTCCCATAACTGTATCCCGACCGAGATCACAACGGCAAAAAACCAACAGGAGAGCCGACGGGCCTAAATGATTCATCAGCTGTGAAATATTAAGGAGCTGTAAATCAGAGTGGAGAGGAGAGGGAGGAGCAGACCTGTAACTTAAACTGAGCTGACGAGCCCTCGGCTAATTAAGAATGGAAGGAGACAGAGGAGGTGGAGAGAGAGAGAGAGAGAGAGAGAGAGAATGGGGAGAGGGGGAGGGGGGTGGCATTTAAGTGAAGGATAAAGAGAGTGCAGAAAGGAATAAGAAATAGCAGTGAGGAAGAAACGAAAACAAAGAGGTGACACACTGAAGAAAGGAAAGGTGGAGAAGCGAGGCAAAGCTGGACAGGAAGTGTGACATCGCTGTGGTGTTTCTGCACTGCACTTCCCAGAGATCACCTGTCAATCAAACCGTGTCTGGATTTTCCGTCGTCTGTCTGTCCAGCCACGGTGGCTATCGCTGCTCATGCTAACTACCCAGTTCTTCTTCTACCCAGTGGTTGCTGCTGCTGCTGCTACTGGAAACCTAAAGCGCATCACTTCCTGTGTGCGCCAGAGGAGGTTTGGTACCAGACACCAGGTGGTTAGAACAGAAGCTTTCATGAACTGGACATAGCTTGAATCACTAAACAGACATTTATTTATCTGAAAGTTATTACTATTATTACTTTAATAGTATAACAAGGGCTTGTTAAAAGTTAATGAAACTATCCCCTGTATCCACCTCTCTCCCTCCCTCCCTCTCTCCCTCCCTCCCACCATGGAGGTCACTGCCACAGCTTTCATTTAACAAACCAGAGAGGAGCTGCAGGAGCGTCTGCTGCACCCACAGTGACAGTGGGCCGATAGCCAGTCGCAGCCAATGGAGGCCTGCAGGCTGAATACATGTCCAGATCCCCAGCCACTGTGCTGCTAATGGGGGGGGGGGGGGTGCAAGGACTATCGGACCAGGGAACCTACCAGGGGACTATGGCTCTCTGGTGGCCATATTGCACACACACACACACACACACACACACACACACATACACACACAGAACGAACCTCTCACCAGTAGTCTAACCACACTGGCCGAGCTAAATTCAGAAGTGAGGACCGCGACTCAATCGAATCAATCAAAGCCGGCCAGAAGCAGAACAGAAGCTCCTGGACTCATCGTCTCAGCCGCTGATCACAATCTTATCAGAGCAGCTCGATGGTGCGCCGACACCGCAGTGGGGGAACAGGAGTGGCACATCACATTCTCCATCATCCTCCCCAATCACGAAGCCCGTCGGCACAGCACGCCTAAAGGCTACAGCCACCTAAAGGCTTCACTCTAGAGCCTGTTTCCAATCAGTTTGCAAACATACTGGCTTGTGTCGCCGTCTCTCCTGCTGCGCTGTGCACGTTATTTAACTAAATCTCTACATTGGTTCAGAATGAATTCGCTCTGCTTCTAATGGATTCTCTCGCTTGGGGGAATAACAGTTGATTAGCTTTTTTGCGATGTATAGTTTTTGCCCCAAAATCCACAGCTGGGAACACAGGATGTATATTTCACTTATTTCTATGACAGGTAATCACATTTAGATGGGAATTAACTAAACTGATTGTACTGTCATGAAGTTGGAACCTAATTTAACACAAAGCAACATATTAAGATATTACAATTATGACACTCTCCTTATAAAAGGAGCAGCAATCTGAAACATTTGGATTCAACTTCAGTCTGAAATACACTATTAACTCTAAATCTGAAACAGTTTCAAAACAGTTTGCTAAACTATTGAATGGCGAATAAATTCTATATTGAAATAATGGTTTTATGTTATGTTCGTGAACAATTTGTTCACTGAACAAATCTTTTTTCCTCAATCTAAAGTAAGGATTCACCCGGGAGACCCACAGATTGTCTGCCCTGCATTCGGCCGCTGAATGTAATAAAGAAGACAAAGCAAAAGATTTGTTCGAGTTCGAGCGACGACTCCAAAACCCAGAATCACTCCTTTCCATCACAGTGACATTTATATTTCCCACTCTTCAGTTAGCATAGAAATGGATTCATTTGTGTTTCCCCAGCTTAAAAGTTAGAGCTGTGTATTGGAGCTTGTGTGCAGGCGAGTGTGTGTGTGTGAGTGTGTGTGTGTGTGTGTGCCTGCCTTTGTCTGGACCTGTTTATCCCTTTAATCATTACCAGCGTTGCAGCAGAACGTCTCCAGTGTTGAAAATAGAGACAAGTCTGAGTTGAAATAAAGCGCCCAGGATTGGATAATGGGCTGCATGACACAGGGCTGTCTGTTCTCTAACAATGCAGATGGTGGAGGCTACCTCTCTCTTACAAAGAGATCCCTCTGACTGGCTGCCTGGCTGATGCTTCTTCAACCGCAAAAAAAAAACCCTTACAATGAAAAACAAACAAACAACTTCTGGCAAAACCTCAGATTTTGCTGCAACAAATTTCCTCGTGCAAAACGATGCTGGGTTTGTCTGTGTAAACGGCAGGTGTAATTACGATTACCGGTGTGCTGGGGAAAAGTTTGCTGAAGCTTTGCCGCTATGGGGGAAAATCACGGAGAAACATTTTGCTGCCAATACGCTGCATAATAACGAGTTCCCTGAATCATTCCTACATCGTGCAACACAATATAATCAGCAGCGTGGAAGGTTCTAGTTTGTCAAGTAAAGTTCACTTCTATTTCAGTTAGAGAGAGGGGTCACCCCAGGCCCCACTGGCATCCATCTTTCACATGGCTGATCCATCAGTGTGGCCAGAATGATGGAGGTAACCACGCACCGCAGGGGGGGGGGGGGGGCTTGGTGGGCTCAGAGGATTGATTGAATGACTTGACTGGTGTTGAAGGGTCTGATCTGAATGACTGACTGATTGCCTCGGAAAGCACCGATGACCTGACTGACTCACCGACCGGATGAGTGAAGTGATGTCTAAATGACTGACTGAGGTGCAAATGATAAAAGAAAAATAAGACAAATATAATATCGTTCTCAGCAAAGGAGAACTCGTGTAGGACTGTGAAATCGTAGAGTGTGTGGGTGGTTTGGATTTGGCTTTGCTTCATTAATCTGTCTAAACTGACATCCATGGGTGGGGGGGGTGGGGGTTCAGAGATGACAAAACAGAGGGCAGTGATCAAATTAAATTGACAGTAATTGGATCCTCACTAACCAATTAGAGAATCTTAGCCGACGAACACATGAAATGTCACGCTGTACACAACTGGGATTTGCTTGTGAAAGCGTGCCGACCGGACAGGGAGAGAATGTCACTCCGTCCGCCCGACGCGTCACCGAGGACAGACCCTGAATCAGTAAAGACCTCGTCACACCGCTGACCCGGCTAGATATGTCAGGTCATAATAAAGTAATCGTGATCGATTTTTATCCACCTTTTGACAACATTTACACAACGTAGGGGGATCAGCGTGTCTCTTGAAACACATGCCGTCATGCCAAACTTAAGAAATCAGAAAATATGTCAACTTAATGTGGCCTTGATGAATAGGAAACATATAGTATATCTCCACCTCTACATATAGTATATCTCCACCAAGCAGCGCACACAGTAAAATGTGAACGTTTAGAATTGATTGGCCTGTTATCCTCACATGCTTCTTCCACCGAACTACACCGCGGCGGCGGCTGGTAGCGAGCAGTGACAACCAATTCTTATTTCTCTCCTCCCCTCATCTCCTCTCCTCTAGGCTCTTTTTCCTCTCCGCTCCACTCTCATCTTCCTGATGGCCAATTAATAGAGCCTCAGGGTGTCAGCCAGAAGAAGATAGGACTGCATTGTTATTCAAGGAGGAGGTGAGAGATGGAGTGTGTGTGTGTGTGTGTGTGTGTGTGTGTGTGTGTGTGTGTATGGGGTGGGGGGGGGTGAAGGACAATGAGGCCACAGATGCAGTGTCAACCAACTCACACCACACACACACACACACACACACACAGACGAACATACACACAGTGCTTTGATCTGGAGCCATCACAGGGGCAGCACCCCAACTCATTCCTGAGTCAATTACCTGTCAGAATGGACCAACATTAAACTTTGTGTGCGTGTGTGTGTGTGTGTGTGTGTGTGTGGGGGGGGGGGGGGGGTCATACTATATAATAAGTCATTTACCACCGCAGGAACACTGTCAGGTTTGACAGAGACACACATACCGGTCCCCATGCAACGCTACGCTACATCATTCTTACAAAGACCAGAGTGGCGCTTTCCGCCCGCGTTCGATCCTCCCCACCGCTCCCCCGGGACCTTATTAAAGTCTTACGGAAGAATAACAAACATCAGAGCAGCTGAGGAGGACAACGCTGGGAGAAATCAAGAGGCTGCGAATCCACCCAAAAAAAGTCACAACGGCTTCAAGGACTCATATCATCAGTCTGTGGTGTTCAATGGATTCCAGGAGTCATTTAGGGAAGTTTTCTAATTTACCTTTTTATTGTACCCACGTTACCTCTGGAGTGGGGGGGGTGGAGAGGGGGGTGGCGGGGCTGGTACCGGCTGCAGCCAATTAAAGATAAATGGCCGACTGCAGCTGGGAGCGTTTAAAGGAGAGAGAGAGAGGACTGGACCGGCAGCAGACAGTACATCACCAATAGCTGTTTTTAAAGTGTTTAAAAGACTTTTCCTTTAGAAGGAAGAGAAGAGTGTCTGGCAGGTTTGGCCCGCTGGTCAACTTCCCCCGGTTAATTGAGGAGAACAAAGACACTTAACACTTAAACACGTTGTCGCGCAGTATTTGAGTGACAGGCGGCGACTGAGCGATTCTCCAACTCGCCCGTTACACCCAAAGATATCGTTACCATCACGTATCAGTTATCTATCTCCGTTAGTTTCACAGCGATGGCTAAAACATGATAATCCTCTAATAGCGGGAAAAACCCCAGATCCGGATCGCCACCAGAATGTAAGTGTTCCTCTGTCACCCAAATGACAGACAGACAAACAACCAGGTAATTAACTCATAACCTCCTTGGCAGTGGTCGAAACTAAATGTCATCAAGTCGTTATAACGGATAACGGATGCGGTCAGGGTTATTTTAGGAACTATTTCTGGTGAGCAGCCACGTATCCACCTGCTGTGCCGTGGTTCTCGGTCTCGCACTGCCCAAAAGTTCAAAACAGTACTTTTATATTCATTATTATATTATATTTCGCCTCGTACATTAAACTGCCACACATTGGCTGCACATCATTTAAGACTACCGTTTAGCTAGAGCGCCGACAAGTTCTCGTTTTCTCACTTTTATGCTCGTTGCCGACTGTCACTCAACGTAGAGGACGCTGAAGTGTTTAAGCATCTGAGTGTCCCTCTTTCTATCTTACATGCTCACAAAAGGTGTCAACACAACGATAAAAATTGAATTTATTAGATTAAGAAGAAGTTTTCATAAGTTTTCTCAAGTTTCAAGACGAGAAATGTTCTTTTCACTTCAGTAAGCACTTCAATTGTCAGCGCACGAGTTCCCAGTTCAGCCTTGACGTCAAAGCACTTTAAAGCACTTTTTGTTTTCTTCCAACAATGTAGCTGGAGAACAGAGGCTCTTGAGATGAATAACTTAATCTAGCTTCATTCCCTCTCAAAACATCCCTTTGTTCTTTGAGCTTTTTACTTCACTGGCATGATCTTACAATTAATCTAAAGTTTATTGGATACGTTTATGAGTTTAAGTTTACGTTTAAGAGTGGCGGAGGGGTGAGGAAATGAGGGAGACACGTTCTCGCTCTCCATATTTCCGGCTTGTCCAAACCTGTGTCGACCAGAGCTGCAGTCCGTCCACCGGTCTGAAGCTCCGCCTCCAAGACAGCCAACGTAAAGCACACCGGGTAAAACCTACACAGTAACTGCGCCACCTGTTATTTGCTCAGATGAACAACACTCGATGCCTCACACATCGGTTTTGATGTCGCCCGCCGCTGACTGACGCTGCATCCGCGGATTAAAAAGGGCCGAATTTAGACGAGGCCGTGGTGTCAGTTCATGGCCATTACAGAGGCATGAAACCACAGCAGGCTGCTGGTGAGTGACAGACGGGCAGACTGACACAGAGGCTTTTTGGCAGCGTGTGTGTGTGTGTGTGTGTGTGTGTAAGAGTATGTCTGTGAGTATGTGGTAAAGAGGTGTCAGGGAGCAAAAGCAAGTGCAAAATTCCCAGTATATATAGTAGGCCAGAGATAGAAACAGAGAGAGAAAGAGAGAGAGAGAGAGAGAATGACCGAGAGAGGAAACAAGGTGAGAAATGATAAAGAGAGAGAGAGAGAGAGAGAGAGAGGAAGAGAGAGCTTGAAAACTCAAAGCCTCCGAGTCAAAGCCCGTTATTCCTGCCGAGGGAAGGTGTCCAGTAGGGTTGATGGATGACCCGTGGTGCAGCCCCCCCGCCCCCACCTCCCCCCCCCACCCTCCCTGCACCCCTGCCCCACACCACCCCACCTACCTCCAGGGCTGCACTGTGGAGTCATTACGCCGCGGTCTATTGGAAACCTGGCATTAAGAATGAATGGAGTGGCTCCACGTCCTATTAATTAAAGGGGTGTCTATCGAGCTCTGGTGGCAGTCATATTAACGGAAGGCCTGATGTCATCAATCAGGAAGTCAGTCTCACACGCACACACACACACACACACGTACACGTACACACATCTCCAATCTATCTGACCTGAATCCCAGCCCACTCCCAGCCTCAGCCTGTGGATCCAGCCAGACATGTGCTGGTTAGTATGACGCGTTGAACTGTTTGGACGCCTTGTGCAGCTCAGATCATGCGTGCATGTGCAATTAACTTTATGTTCCTGTATGAATGCGCGGACTGTGTTTAGGCCTGTCCCGTGAGAGGCAGCGGACATGCTCCTGGTCACAGAGCAGCTTGTTCAGACTAAGCATGAACAGATGATTCATTAGGACTATATGGCCATAAATGAATGTACACAGTTCCTGATCACGTCTCTGAGCAGTGGCTGCAGATTTGCAACAACGTCCTCCGTGCATTGTAGAAAACAGCCTTGCACTCATACATAAAAGATAAACCCACAGATAAAACCGCTGGCGAGGACGGAGCAGGTTTATGGAGCAAACATGGCTGCCGCCGACAACAGCAGTCCAGGCCAAACTCGGTCTCAGCCGCGGCTACGGGGCCCGTTCAGAAGCCACCCGAGCCAGACGGGGGCCCCGTGGTGAATGGGCCCTTATCTCGCCGCCCACAATGCAATCTCATGTCGTCTGTTCCAGGATACATCAGATAACATCACCGACCACGGTGGTGGCCCTGGATTAAGACTGTCCCGGTCACTACGCCACAATGCGGGGCGCTCAGTGTGGCGACGGAGTGAATTACCCGCTGATTTGACATATTGTCTTCTGTTTCTATCGACAAGACCTCTGGCAGCGTTCTTCCTGCCAGCCGCCGCTTTGATTGAGTCCTTAGCCAGACTTCAAAGGGCGACCCGTCAGCAGATCACACCACGTTTCCTATCACTGGAGCTGGCCGTGTGACACGTGACACGTTGGAAAAGAGGCAGAAAACGCCACAGCTGGGGGGGTGGGGGTGTAATCACGTTTATTGTTCTTCAGTATATCAAGTCATTCAATGAAATAATAAGAGAATATGATTATGATTAAAAAACCATGTAGTATTTATAATAATAATAATAATAATAATAATAATAATAATAATAATTAAAAAAAATACATTTATATCGGTACCCAAATATGTTTTACAGTGTAAAAAACAGCAAATAAAATACATTTTATTATCTTATTATTTATATATATATTTTTAGGATATTTGTGTGGGACCGCTTATTTGGAGAAATATTGTACTTGTTTCATATAAGGAGACTTGAGGAAACAAGACAGATGAAAAACAACAATATCATGGAAGACATCAATCCACTTGGAATGAATCACCACCAAACAAGCAGTGGAGAGAAAAATGTAAGATAACGAGATAAAAACTATTGAATTGGGGAGGAAATGGAAGGGAGGGAGGGGAGGGAGCTTCAGAGGAAGTGAGAGAATGACAGAGAGAGAGAGAGAGAGAGAGAGAGAGAGAGAGAGAAAATAGATAAAATATCATCAAGACAAGACAAGCAATAAGATGTAGCCAATCAGTTGCTTGCATTTACAATATCACAGCATCCATTATCATCAATTAAACTGGTGGCCTGCAGCCACACACACACACACACGTGCGCACACGTGCGCACACACACACACACACACACACACACACACACACACACACACACACACACACACACACACACACACACACACACACACACACACGTTCAGTCAATGAATTAATCATTCCAGGCGAATACTGGCAAATGAAGTAGAACAGTGGTTTCCATTAAGAGACAGCAGTCAGGAGCATCGGGTGAGGAGGGGGAGGGAGGGAGGGAGAAAACGAGAGGGTGGGAGAGGAAGGATATAGAATGAGTGAGAGAGAAAGGAGAGAGAGAGCAGACAGAAACGAGGGCAGATGACAAGAAACCGTGTGAGAGCAGAGGGAGAGAGGAGCAGGACAAGAAAGAGTATGAGAAAAAAGTGAGAGAAGATGGAGGGAGAAAGGAGAGAGGAGGAGGAGCGTGAGAGAAGAAGGAAAGAGAGAGCAAGTGTTTAAAAGAGAGGAGGCCGAAACAAGGGGGCGTGAGAGAGGAGAGAGGAGGAGACGAACAAGAAACAGTGAGAGAGGATGGAGAGAGGCGACAGAGAGCGAAAAATAACATGAGAGAGAAAGGAAGCTGAAAGGAGGGAGAGACTGAGAGAGAGAG
>JAXDDW010000031.1:1625000-1640000 GCA_034670385.1 Hoplostethus mediterraneus
TGAGTTTCTTCTCCATTACGTTGCACCCCCCAAACCATAACGTATGACTGAGCGATCTCTTCGTTGTATTATCCTCTGTAATGTAAAGTGAAGAGTTTGTAGTGTAATGTCATTCACCACCATCACCACGTGTTAAATTACATCAGCGCCTATTATGTTGCAATCTAATGCAATTTTCCTTCAAACATGTTTCTGACTCATCCAACAACATTTCCAAAGTATCTGTAATCTGATTGAGTTTTTCCACAGGATGTATCAGTTACCTCCTCTGTAATCAGATTACTGTAATCCTCCCCAGAAGAGGCTGTTGACCCAAAACGCTTTTTACTTGTTCCATCAGAGGAAAAAGGATATTTCTTCCCAATTATTTAACTGAATAATCCGATTTCACATCAGCACAATCCACTGTGAGACCACTGGTGTTATCTTCATGGGCGTAGTCCTGCAGCTCCGGTTTGGCAGTGTAGAGCGGACACAGGGAGAGATCTGTCGGCAAACTTTTTTTTTTTTTAGTGCGGCAGTAATAAACTCCTTTGATGGGCCATCAAGATCTGCCTCAGTAGCGCTACGCTGTGAATCAGACAAATAAAAAGTACTCTGATGTTCTAAAATGCTTTGGTTTGCTGTGAATTTGTGGCAAGCAGTGGAGAGTTGGACATAAAATATCCTCTAAAAAGAGTTTATTGCTCTTCATGGCAGACAGTCTAGATGAGACTGACTGGTCCATATACTTTTACTGAGGGCCAAATCAGTCAAGTCCACACACATTAGAAATGAGACTAGAATCTATTCTAGCTGTGCAGATGGCACATGCTTGACTTGGAAGGGAAAGATGGACGGTCCCGATGTGATGGAACGATGTGATGCGGGAGCTCTCGCGTAGAAGCTGCAGTGATGTGGAGGGGAAACATGCATGCTTCCCCTCACTGGGTTTCCTCACTGCGCTAAAGAAGGTACAGTTGATTAAGTTACGTGGATCAAAAACAACATGGTCGTGGTGGAAACCCACGCTTTAAGAGCAAAGAACATGGAGGTCACCTCATCAGCTCTGGCCACTTTCAGTTTTTACACTCTTGCCATAACAAACCAATACTGAGGAGCGCAAGTGGTAGAAAAAAATAAGACAAATAAAAGCTGAAGAAAGAACAATTGTAAAGTTTATCCACTTCATCATTTAGCTTTTTTTTTTTAGCTTTTTTATTTGACAGGGTTTTTATTGATTTTGTTAATTAGGGTTTCCTCATCCGCGTCTTGGTTTCTTGTAGTCTATTTGTCAACAAAAAGAGCCTAATTAAAAAAACTAGCAGCTTTTGGTGATCCAGGGTTGCAGGGCTGCAGGGCTGCAGGGTGGGACGAACGCAGTAGAAGTGCAGCAAGCATGTGTAACACCTGTACAGGTGCATGCATTAACCATTACATTGAACCACAGGTACCAGCTACTGCAGGAGTCCTGATTTCTCCAAGCATGCTGCCCTGTTGCTCCACCACCAAGGGAAAGTGTTTGGCAAATCCAAACAGCGATGGTTACAGTGGGCCGGGGGGTGACATCATCTGTCACGGTGACAGTGTGTTCAGTCCAAATGAGGTGTGTGAGATGATGTGTGAGAGAGAGGATAAACATCATCACTCTGAGCTGTGGCTCAGCGACTGCAAGTGTGTGTGTGTGTGTGTGTGTGAGTGAGTATGAGAGAGTAAGTGAGATAGATTGTGTGTGTGTGTGTGTGTGTGTGTGTGAGTCTGTGGGCATATGTTTATGTGAGATTTCTCCTCCTCACAGCTGTTATTAACAATATTTCATAACACAGTTGATGTGTATTTTCAACACATTCAGACTGTGTACTTATTTTAGGAAGTATCTTAATGAATCTACTTTATTAGCCACCAGGGAGCTACAAGGTTGTTTTCCTCCTGGTGGAGCTGATGCCTTATGAAGGACACATTTTATTAGAATTAAAGTAAAACTTGATACACTTCAAATGCAGAGAAGCAGAACCCTTTATGAATATGAAGATAGACGGAGTATAGGAGAGGAGAGGAGGAGAAAGGGAGGGGAAATATATATATATATATATGAAAAGCCAAGGGTTTTTAACGTACAAACTACAAACTGTTATAGGGGAAAGCCGGACTCACCAACAATAACAATAGCCCCCACCCTGAACCAGAAGAAGAAGAAAGGTAGTTTACCGACATCACCTTAGATGATTGACAGGTAGTCAAGTTACCAGTTACAGTTACCTCTGGCTGCCATCGGGGGCCGCCACTGTACGAAGATGCCCAGAGCAGCTTCACTGTTCAGCATCCGACACGCAATGAAAATGAAACTTCCACTTTGAGAAAGAAAGAAAGAAAGAAAGAACAGAGGAAGTGAGATGTAAAAGAGGGATGAAAGAGGGAGAGGACGGAGAAAACGAACCACGCTAGAGAGAAAGAACGATAAAGGTGGATGTGGAAGAGTGTGTGTGTGTGTGTGTGTGTGTGTGTGTGTGTGTGTGTGTATGCATGACAGAGAGAGAGAGAGAGAGAGAAAGAGAGAGAGAGAGCGATCAAGAAAAGGATCAGCTAGTGCTGGAGAGAAAGGGAAAGAAAGAAGAGCGGGAAGGAGAGTGAGAGGAAGAGAAGGAGTCAGAAGAAGAGAAAGAGAGAGCAGGAGAGGAGGAGAACCAACACCAGGAGAGAGAGAGAGAGCGCTAGAGTTTCTCCAGCCACCTAGACTGTGTGTGTGTGTGTGTGTGTGTGTGTGTGTGTGTGTGTGTGTGTGTGTGTGTTGCAAGACAGAAAGGCCTAATTACAGGTGAAGTGTAGAGAGTGTGTGTCGAGAACACTTCACAGACAGAGAGAGAGAGAGAGAGAGAGAGAGAGAGAGAGAGAGAGAGAGAGAGAGAGAGAGAGAGAGAGAGAGAGAGAGAGAGAGAGAGAGAGAGAGAGAGAGAGAGTGTTGACGAATTAACTGACAATACAGCTCCGGTACCCCGCTACACACACCCACACACACGCACACACACACACGCACACACACACACACACACACACACACACACACACACACGATTTCCATGATTGTGAATGTTCAGAGAACAGGTAGGTGGGTGGGATGGCGTGGGAAAGAGGGAGACACTCAGAAGATATGGAATAACACATAGAGGGAGAGAGAGATAGAGAGAGACAGGGAAGAATGGAGCGAGAGTGAGAGAGAGTGAGAGAGTGAGAGAGAGAGAGAGAGAGAGAGAGAAACTATGATGTAATGAAGGCCTGTTCCATCTGTTCAGACTGTGGCAGTCCTCGAGGAGCTACCAGGAAGAGCCACTCGAGAGGAGAAGCCAATTACTCAGGAACAATAGGACACACACACACACACACACACACACACACACACACACACACACACACACACACACACACACACACACACACACACACACACACACACACACACACACACACACACACACACACACACACATACATTAACTCTATACAGTATATAGCAGACACAAAAGGTATACACACATGCACAGTGACGTAGTGGTGAATGAACTAAACACATGGAAAGGAATATAGTGTGTGTTTTGTGTCTGCTATGTATATAGTGGAAATGCGTGTGTGTGTGTGTGTGTGTGTGTGTGTGTGAGTTGAACTGTAGTGGTAAAAGTGGGGGTTATGCACATCCTATAGCCCAAAACATTCAACTCCAAGAGCAAACCAATCACCTTCACACAATATATATGGATTTGAGGAAAGCCTCTCAGTGGGTGGAACGCTGTTTGTTTGGTGCAGATAATAAAACATTTTTATATTTCAGATACTTTCCTTTCCTTCATTTCCTTGTCTTCTCTGCTGAGCCGTGCCGGAGCTCTGCCGGTCCACGTTCCCTGTGCGGTTCATTTGACTGTCTCTTGACTGGCCCTTTCCCTGCTCCATTCATCATCACAGCTCTCAGCGGGCCAGGTGAGGAAAGCGTCAGCGCTGATGCTGCATTCAAGAGGTGGCTCAACTTTCAAATTTCATTCAGGATGTGTGATTCCAATCAATGCCCCATTTATCAGGCCAGCAGTGCCAAGTCCCAGCAGTCCATTTGTCTCGCTGGCGCTGAAAAGAAATACTCAACTAAAAAAAAACTCTCCGGTGCTCCACACACACTCGTCATCGTTATAACCTCCGATGGTGGAATGACTTTCCTACTCCGGTCAGAACAACAGAGTCACCCCTCTCTCCCCCCCTGGCCACACCTTTGCACTTCCCTCTTACACCATCATTTGAGGGTCTCAGGAATATTGTCATGCCTGTGTAAAATGTATTTCTATTGGAGGGTGCGTTCATCATCTTATCATGCTTCCGTCTTGTCTTGTATTGCCGTAACTGTAACTTGGAAGTACTGTGGATTCACTTCACCTCTCCTATCTCCTATCTCCTACCTGCACCTGGCCGGGCTGCTGTTTATCATCATGTTGTTATGTTACATGACGAGCGGAGCGGTCGCCACAGAGATTACGGCAGCACAGGGAGAACGATTTCCACATCAAAACACAAAGACTTGCGGTGTACAAACTCCCACAAAGCTCTGTTTGTTTATCTCCCGACCAATCGGAGGCCGGCGAGCCTGACGAACGGCCGCTGCGATTGGACGTATGACGTTGAAGATGATTTAGAAGGGCAGTCTCCGTGGCGACCACAATCTCCATCCCTCAGACTGGTGAGGTTGTCACAGTGACAGAAGGGCCCTTCCATTATGGGACCGGCTCAGTCCTCCCCCTCTCTCTCTCTCTCTCTCTCCCTATTTACCTTTTATTACACTATTTATTTACATGCTTTCTCTCTCCACTTACTAATGACGTTATAACAGACAATAAACGTCAGTCACAGACATAACAGGCGGTAACCAAAACACATATTTCATCTCACTAACTATAATTATCTATTTGTCTTAAGAGCTTTTTGTGTTACCAAAACAATGGATGGCTGTCACATGACACCTGTTGGGGAAGCACAATCCAGGAGGAGCAATGGCAAAAAAAAAGAAAAAAAGAAAAACCCGCTGTTGCAGTTGCACTTCATTCACCTGATAAAAATTGATGGCAAATCAAATTTCGACATGGGTCAAGAGCTCCCGGGGACTTAACGCGTTTTGGAGGAGGGGGGGACGTGGAGATGTCGAGCGTGAAGTGGACGACACAGTCAAGACAGTTTTTTTTTCCTTTGCTTTTTTTCTGATTTTCTTTGTGAAAACTAATTATCCCCTCAGCCAGGCACGGCCAATATGATTAGCTACGGGGAGGGAGGGAGGGGGACATGGGAGGAGGAGGCGAGGAGGAGGAGGAGAAGGAGAGGAGGAAATGGGAGTAAGTAGTGCTGGAGGAAAGGAGGGGAGTGGAAGAGGACGGGAGAGGGAAAGAGGAGGAGGTGGAGCAGAGGGGATGGGAGTAGAGGGGAGAGGAAAGAGGAGGAGGGGAGAAGAGGGGATGGGAGTAGAGGGGAGAGGAAAGAGGAGGAGGGGAGAAGAGGGGATGGGAGTAGAGGGGAGAGGAAAGAGGAGGAGGGGAGAAGAGGGGATGGGAGTAGAGGGGAGAGGACAAGACACGAGAGGAGGGGAGAGGAGGATTAAAAATGCATGGGAAAAGTCAGCCTTGTGTAACGGTGAGGCGCTGTGCAGTGGGGGGGGGGGGGGCAATTAGGAGAAACCATAGCCATCACCATGCTAGTGAGAGGAGAGGAGAGGAGAGGAGAGGAGAGGAGAAGTGCCTGGAGTGCAGTTTCACTCAGTGTCCTACTACTGCTGACAGTGGTCATGTGGTTTCTGAAGGTCAAAGGTCACCTGTCTTTTTGCTGCTCCTCTCCAAGCCTTCACGTTTCTCCTCCCGTCCCTCCTCGTTTTCTCCACTTGGTTCTCAAAGCCTCTCTGTCTCATCTGCTCTCACCTCTGTCCAAATTACAGGATATCTTTGTTTCTCCTCTCCCGATCTCCTCCTCCCTCTCCTCTCTCTCTCTCTCCTCTCTCTCTCTCTCTCTCCTCTTGACATCTACAGGAGCCACTTGGGAACAACCCGCCTTGACCTGAACCACTTTAAGTTTTTTTTCCTGACTCTACTTTTTCCCCCCTAGCAGGACGACAGATCCTTGACAGGGCTCGTGTTGCGTGACCGCCGACTGAGAGTGCAGGGATGTGCCGGGCGCCGGGCAGGGCCTGGAGCACTGACGAAAAAAACAAGCCTTCATAAAACTACTAAACTTCACATAAAAATGCAGCTGGATGACTTGAAATATTGACTGAATTGCCCCTTTAAAAAACAGATTTATTTTCATCAGCTTGGGACTGGTTATCACTAGAAAACACACATGGCTGTTTTGAATTGTATGACTTTCAAAATCACACAAGGAAACAGTAATGATTATATTCAAGCCCTTCAATGACGGCTTTCCTTAGAGCTTCAAAATTGTCCATAGCGTTAAAGCCCCAGGAAAATTGGCTTGAAATAGTAAAAATGAAAGTTTAGTGTCTAATTAAGCATCCACAAAAATCTGAGTGAAAATAAAGGTTCAGAAATATTAGAAAACCTCGTTCAAATGAGTGGGGGGTTCAGAACAGTGGGGTTGAATTGGACGTGGTATTTTCTGAGAGTAATGAGGCAGAGAATTCATTCATCCAATCCAAAAATACACGTCACTTGTCCCTCCCCCAACAGGTGCAACAGTTTGACATGGGCGGCGCTATCAATCATGTCAGGATGTCAATCAAATCCTGATCTGACACGCCTACACAGTCCTGAGAAATGGTCTGAACAGCTAAATGATGTTTTTGAACGAGGTTTTCTAATATTTCTGAAATTTTATTTTCACTCAGATTTTTGTGGATGCTTGATTAGACACTAAACTTTGATACCATGTATTCATTTTTACTATTTCAAGCCAAGTTTCCTGGGGCTTTAAGAAAGAAAATCAAAGTGGGGGGAGGCTTGGCGAGGGAGGGGGAGGGCACCGGGCCAATCAAGGAGATGGTGTCACTTGAGACAGGCTGAGGTACGGTGTACAGTATGGACACAAAGGGCAGGTGCAGCCTGGTTTACACTGACAGAATAATGCATGGGACCGAGGCATCAGGGTGTAACCTACAGCCGGATGAAGAGGGCTCAGCAGCGGGGGTGACAGACTGTAGCAGTGCCATCAGGGGAAACACATTGTAATGGTGTGATTTTATTTTGAAGGGATCCTCCAAAACTGCCTGTGCCAGTTTGTACTTCTGCTACTGTATGAGTGGTCGTTATTTTACTTGGTGAATGAAGTGATTGTGATTAAGCCATCCATCATACTCCTGTAAGTGTGCGAGTCACACTTTTCAGATAGTGGATATTTCATTTTCAACCTCATTGTTTCCAATCAATTAAACAGCGTTGTATAGAATGAGGCTGCACAGGAGGATTAATGAGGATTACTCAGCAGCAAATTCAGGGACAACAAACCACCGGCGAAGGCGGTTGTCATTGTATGACACACTATATTGAATGTTGAATGTCATGTTGAAGAGTAATGCGAGTGTCGGTGCTGAAAATGTCAAAGCCTTTTAAAAGAATCTTCTCCTCTCTAGGAATTCTGGGAAAAAAACGCTGAAATGCCAGAGCCAGATCATGACACGGCGCATTAACGGATCTCGTTTCACACACAATTAGAACGAGGAGAGGCTTCGCTGTCCCCCCCCCCTTTCACGCACCATAAAGTACGCACACACACACACACACACACACACACACACACACACACACACACACACACACACACACACACACACACACACACACACACACACGGTGAATTAACCTGAGTAGTGATCGGGGGCTGTTCAAATAATTGCCGTGCGGCCGGCCAAGGTTCATGACCAGGGTGAATAGATATCGCCCTCCAGTATCATCCCCCATGACAGGAACTGGCTGGATTCATGCCTGTGTGTGTGTGTGTGTGTGTGTGTGTGTGTGTGTGTGTGTGTGCGTGTGTATCAATGTATCAAGTATACCGCCGTTCAGACATCAAGTAAATTCTCAGCAATAAAAGACATAAAAACACACGAAGAAGTAACAGATGCTTCACACTGCTGAACTATGTCTGCTACTCTGTGCTGTGCTTGTCTCTGTTCCTCCCGTCTTCCACAGCTGGACCGTCTGTCACCTCAAAGCACCTTAAAACCGGCTCTGCCTCGAGATGGTGTTGGGCTTAACACCCCCAACTGTCATTCATTTCAAAATGAGATATCGACCATTTGAGGAAGGCAACACTAAACATGTCATCCCTCAGCAAATAATGCAGACCCCTTCTGGGCCAATCGATGACAAATGTCACCTGAGTTTGAGTTTTGAGGGCAATACAGGCCTCATCTGGAAGAAAGGGCAACAAACAATTGCCCCAGAAAGTCCAGGTGGACAAGACACTGACGGCCTAGATTTACTTATTTGCTGGTATGTCAAATAAAAATAGCATACTTGAAAAAAATAGTCCATGTGAGCAGCAAGATCATGGGAGTCTGATCTCTACAAGTCAGTCCTGTCTGACCCAACACATCCTCTTCACCCTGATTTCCCTCTGGATTCATGACACCAAGTCAAAAATCACAAAATGATTGCTGTGATTAGAGTGAATGCTGAATCTTGTATTGAGTTTTTTTTTTTACTTGTGCAACAGAAACATTTGAGAGGGTGTCACCATCTGCAGTCTGGAAATCTTGAGCAATAAAGCTTCCCACCTGCGACCCGAGGATCACGATCGCTCAAGAAGCTTCTGTCTGGCGTCTCCCTCGTCCTGCAGCCCTCTCAGCCTCCCTGCCGTCTCAATAAAGGAAAGATATTAAAGGCGAGTTCACTCTGCCCACTCGCCATTCAAGAATTGAGACCTGAAGATGAAGACGGCGCGCAGGAGCCCCTACCCAGTCCGTGTAATAAGAACCAAACAGTTGCAGGGGCCACGGCTGAGCTAGCTGTCTGTGGTGAATAATGCATGTGGACGGGGCCCCAGGCAAGCCACCGCTCTCGTGTGGTCACTACGCTGGAGCCTGAGGCTGAGGTGAGTAGTGCTAGGGTTTCACCTGGCATCAAGGGTTGTCTGCTGATTTGAAGTCAGTGGGTGAGCTGACCAGCGCTAGGGTTTCGCCTGGCGCCGGGGGGGGGGGGGGGTTATCTCACTGATCTGGAGTCAAATTCAGGCGTGACGGTGTGGGGTGTCCTGGGGTTTTGGATAAGAGGGTTTGAATGCAGGTGGAGTCCCCGTAGGAAAACAATAGGGGAGCCCAGAGTGTGCAAACTTAAGAGGACATGAGTAGCAATAGAGCCTCCCACGATTTCTCTTTTTACCGCCTCAGTGACACAGCTGAAGGTAGTGGATGTGACCATGATTGTGATGGTGATGGTACTGGTAATGCTACGGCGATGTGATGGTGTAACGGTGATGGTGATGATAACAGGAATGATTTTATAGTCAGTAATCGGATTACTGATTGTCATTTCTTTTGTTTTCAATATTTTTAGTACTTTCAATACTTCTGTTTTCTCCGCCTCGTTGGCCTGTCATCTATATTGTGTGTATACTATAGTTACTGCTTGCCTGACAACTAAAATCCCCATTAGGAAATATTGATATAAAGTAACAAATTTTCCATTTATCTTTTAGTTGTGAAAAACAGACGGATAAAATATCCTTAAAGGACAAATGAATGGGATACAAAGTGTATTTGGGTGCACTGTAAATACACAGTAGTCCTTTTTAGCTCAACAGAGTGTGGCATTAACACTGCCAGAGTTGGGCGTTTGATCCCCACTGGGCCATCGGTGCCAAAAACCTAAACTCTCACGGAGACTGGGTTAAAAACATCCACCAGCTGGAAGGAGCACGCAGAACAAGAGGAGCTACTTCCTCTCCCTTGCTGTTGCTCCCTATTCTGGCCATCGACACACTCTGTCCCGTCCTCCTCCTCCTCCTCAGTCCTTACCGCTGAATAGTGCTACATTAAGTCCTAATAGCATTGGAAAAGACATACTACCCAATAAGACTGCCGGTGAAAGTGCCATTTATCCTTTCCCTGCCTCTTAAGTGCCCAAATAAATATCACTACAACAACAGTATACTTGATTGACTTGGTATCCAAAGCCCACGAAAGGGTGGAAGCTCTAGTCCCCCGTTTCATCATCGCCGAGACGTTTTCTTGTCACGGTTTTGTGCGTTGGGAGTATCTCCCCTCCCTAATATTTGACAGTGTTGTTCGCGGATCGCAGCGAGTGAGTAATAGCATCGCCGCCAATCAATGAAGTATGCAAACAGCGCCATTAAGGCAGATGGGAGTGGAATGGGGGTTACTAAAGTACACGCAAATACATGACACGTAAAACACACACACACAGGGAGTATATATGGAAAGGGTAATAACCGCTGCTATAAAAGACATAAAAACACACATGCACTGATATAAGTGTTCTCTCTCTCAAACACACACAACCACTGATACGAAGACATGTGAACGACACACACACACACACACACACACACAAACACCCAATGATACAAAGACACAGACAAAATGGTGCCTGTTGAGGCGCAATAATACTGTACGTGTTCAACATCATTAGTTGTGCTGGGTTATTAACCATCCCCCTAACAGACTTTCACAACAATATGTCAACACCATCAATTACCTCGGCAAACATACGGCTCGGGCTCCCGCCAGGGTTCAGACCCACGCCAGCCCACGTCTCAAGGTGTTTGTTACTGCCAGCTTGGCCCAGAAGATCGGGTGCACTGGAGAGAGAGAGAGAGAGAGAGAGAGGAAAGAGAGGAAAGAGAGGAAGCTTCCAAAAAACGTAGCGAGGCCAGATGCTGTTCAGTCCCACAGCGCCGAGCAAAGGTGTGCAGCATCTTAAAAGGGAATTCCGGTATTTTTAAACCTGGGCTCTATTTGGACAAATTCATCATTTATACTGCAAAATAGGTACAAAACGTTTTGGAATTGCTCCGGTAGTCTTGCTGTTCAAAGAAACCCAGAAACCATTTTTTGACCGTTCCAAAAGAAACATCGTTTTGAGGCTCTGAGCAACACATGAGTGCGGCTAACGAGAGCAGCAACACCCAAAGAGACATGAAAAGGGGAGATAAAGGCGCTGTTTGGAAGCGTGTGAAGAGATGATCTTTGAATAGGACAGACGCTTTACACCAAGACAAAGTTTGGTGGCGACCGTTTGTTCATACCAGTCAATGCAAGCGTCGGTGCTCGGTGCCTCCGTGGGGCTAAAGTGCGTGAATAGGTGCACTTCAAAAGACTTGCAGGTACAAAATGTTTGGGACGAACTCTTTGCTGTAGCAATAAATCACCTTTGACAGCAACTCTGTAAAAGGCCAATGCACCCTGTGAGGGAAGACAAAGTTAGGATGTCTTTATTGTACATGGCAATTAGTGGGAACAGCACGGGGTGCCCTGGCAGGTGGGCGGAAAGATACAAGGCTTAATGTGGAAGACGTGCACATACTGTTTTGAAATCCCTCCCAACATCTCCGGCTATCTGAAAAAGTTGATTTGTTAAAGCAGCGAGGGAAGGTGGACCGCTCTGCCTGTCTATAAGATAAGACCGGGCTGAGTTTTGCTCACCGCTACTTGTGCATTTTAATGGTGCCCGAAGGAGGAAGGTTGGGTCGATACAGGACGTCAGCCCCCTCACTCCACCTGACTAATGCCCCAGTAAGCATGACAAGATGAAGGGAGGGATGGAGGTGGAGAGATGGAGGAGAACAGAGAGGGGTATGTCAGAGGAAAAGAACGGGAAAGGGATAAAGAAATAAAGAAATAGATAGAAAAGGGGTGAAAGGAGTAATGGATGAAGTTAGAGAGAAGAGAAATAGGGCAGAGCAAACAAAAGGCAGAGACAAACACGGCAATGCAAAGATAATAATATTGAATAAAAAATCCTAACGCTGCAAAAATGTCCATCTTCAGTAATGTAGTCTCATATGTAGTCTTCTTCGAACTTTGAAATCTTAAAACAAGTGAAACATTCTGACAATGGCGTCAAATAAGTCCACTCGTTTCTTGTGGAGTTTCACTCATCTCAGGAATTTTCTTTTCAGAAAAAGGCAAATCACACTACAATTGATGAAATGACAATTTTTGAGAAGTTGATTTGCACTTGAACCAGGTGAAATGATCTGACCTTGGCAGATTTTTAGACTCAATACTATCTTAAATGACTTGTGACCCTCCATGAACAGGCTACCCAAACATTGCCTAGTGTATCACCATCCAAACGAGTGAACAAGTGCATGTGTGAGTGAGTGAGTGAGCGAGCTAGCTAGCAAAAAAGCAAGTGAGAGAGGAGGCCAGCAAGCACCAGACTAAGGGAGTGAGTGAGTGATGAGGGGAAGGATAGCGAGGCGCCACGGTGATCAGGCTGGGCCAAAACAAAGCGGGGAATGAGTGACAGTGCCACGCTAATGTTACAGACTGTTTCCTGGGGCTGTGTCACTGGGGAATGGGGGTCTGTGGTAATTGTAATTGAAATGAAACTAATATGCCAGCGAATAGACCAGGCCCAGGACGCTAATGGACACGTATGGAGCCTACAAAGAGCATTAGCGCTCCCCAGGACTTAAACAACACAGAGAGACAGAGAGAGAGAGACAGTAATAAATACATTAGTGTTTTCTATGAGGAATAACAGCAAGCAAGTGAAGAGTGGCTTTGATTTTACACTCACAGTGAAAGGCATGTGGACAGGATATGCCACACATGCCCACTAATGCATCTGTGTACTGTAAACATATTGTGGTCAGTGCTTTCCGAGCAGCAGGACCCCCCCCACGGCACAATTAGTCAGCCCTTCATGAGTGTGTATCGATATTAAGTAATTGCCATTACTCAACCTGTTAATGGATATTGAGAATAGGACCAGGAGTGAATCCACAGAGCCACAGCACACATTCACTTCCAAGTCCAAAAGAAGTTTTGTTCCAGAGTTAGCGAGTTAGCATCACTAGCATGCCTGACAGAAACCAATATAGGTTGCTAGTCACAAGCTAGCTTGTCAGCTCAGAGCTAGCGATAGCATTTGATTTAGTGGGAAATGCTAACAATGCTTACAAGCCATTTGCAGGTGAGCTGAAGGACAAATCCTGAATATTTCCCACTTATGCTATATTTTGGTTTAATTGCAAATAAATGGTAATATTTTATTGTTGAGGAACAATTGTAAAAACTAGAGGAGCTGAAGGACAAATCCTGAATCGTATTGTTCATGTAGTATTATAGAAAATGATAATATCCTATTTTTGGCAAGGGATGAACAATTGTATAAATGCTAATATGCTGTTTTTTATTATTTTTCCACCCCTCCAGCAGTAAAATCATCTCCACCTCCACTATTTTTCCAGCCTGAAAAATACATCCTGCAGCTGACACATTCAGTCACTCCTCGCACCAAAACGCCTCTCAGTCAGTTTGTGAGTAAAAAGAAAGTCTTCAATTAAATGAATCAAAACATAAACAAAGTCAGCGGCGCGTCAAGCTTCCAGTGGTTTCTGAGGGAAGCACAGCGGCCCGGGACGATCGAGGCAGACGCGTGTTTACATCTCCTACCCTCCTACGACTGTGTGTGTTTGGGTAACGGTGTGAAAAAGAGAGAGAGAGACAGAAATAGACAGAGAGACAGACAGACAGACAGACAGGTAGAAAGAGAGAGCCTTGGCCCTTGAGCCAGGCCTCTGCTTTACATCAGCCATAGGTCATAGGTTTGTCAGCCACACACACACACACACACACACACACACACACACCTTCACACACCAAGAGGTCTCACGTGGAGCATGACATTGGTATAGGCTCGAAATTGCAAGGGTGAGCACTTGTTTGGGCACACACACACACACCCACATACAAACACACCAGGGAAATAAGTAAGTGCTAGCAGAAGCTTTTCCTCAGTCAGCAGGAGACCGCTGAGTATTGTCATTGTCAGGGAAACACATCTCTGCTACTCTCTGGAGAAGGACTCACGTCTCGCTAACACCCATTACCATTCATATAGCTTTGTATAAACATAAACACATACACTAAGAACGTGCACACACACACACACACACACTCGAAAACACACACACATATTCACTACATATCTCATTCTAAGTAGCCTTTTTTTCTTTTCTTTATTATGACACATTACTCTATTTACTGTTCCTATTCTGCCCCCGAAGCCATTTCCGCTGTGCGTTCTGCACAGCGTAGCAGGGCTATATGAGCGCCGGGGCCCCCGAGGAGAATGAAACGGATATTAGGGCTCCGACTCCGGGGCGGAGGTTGATTGACAGGCCATGATGGACTGGTGCCACGCAGGCAAATGAGGTAATAAAGCTATAAGAATGGACCCGCTCCAGCTATTCCCCCTATTACTGTCCCTAACACTGTGTGTCTATCGGCCCTGATGGGAGGGGCGGTGTGCCTGATGCGTCCCGCTGGTATCATACGAGGACCCATAAGCCCGCTCGCTTTTTATGTAATAGTTGCCAATGCATGTGCAAATTCTAAGGTAATACACTACATTAGGCAATAGTATACACCCTCCTGTCATCGAATCATCATCACACACAATATATAACCGATTTCCCCCACCGATGGATTCAGTCTGTCTGACCCCTGATGGATTCATCCACATTATATTACAATATACAATGTATGTACAATATATTAGGGCCCCCTTCCTAGTGTTGGGTTGCACCTCATTCTGCTCACTTCACGTCCATGATTGTGGACTGGAAACCTTCTTTAACGTCTCCTCACCTTCATGACTGAAGTGCATATGACAGATGAAATCCATAAGGAACCACAGCTTCTTTCACCCAGTCACATTTTACCACGATATCATGCTCTGGATGATGTGAGGTTATTAACATGCTGGTGACATGTGAGAGCAGGGGGACGTGATGTTTTATGGAGAAAGGTTTGCTTCTAATTTTAACAACTTTTACTGTTATTTCATGTTATTTTTATAT
>JAXDDW010000031.1:1645000-1660000 GCA_034670385.1 Hoplostethus mediterraneus
TTGTTCCCAAATCATCTACACAGGCGGGGAGGCACGTCTATGAAACATACAATACATACAATATGTATTAAGTGCAAGATGCCGTAAATACACGTTGAGTAAACCTGCAGACTGCGGATCACCGTATGAGAGCTTGACATTGACCTGAACTCCTCACTGGACAGCTCTGGTCTGAGTCTGCCTGGGTTCGAACGTAACGCTTGAAAATACTGTGAGCAGCACGTCATCACTACGGTCAGTATGTAGCTGGGTTTCGGCACAGAAAAACCTCATCGTGTGGGGTGGGTGTGGACAGGCCTGCACTCAGGTTTCAGGCCTGGTCATACACACACACTCCCAGACTGGACACCAGACGCTTGTCAAACTGTAGCTCAGGACCCCAAAACGGGCCAGAGCATGACGAGAGTACCGGTATGTTTTAAAGTGCCAGGGCCCCAGGGCAAGATTAGATTGAATCCTTTGAGACCCATGACTGTGTACTTAGCACTGGCATTAGCTGGTGTTACACCTCAGATGGAAAAATGGAAAAACACACACACACACACACACACACACACACACACACACACACACACACACAGCCACATTACCTTGAGTAAGTATATTTGTAGCCAGTTAATCTGTTCGCATTGATTCACATTGTGTTGTGTAGTGGTTCTACTGAGCATATGTGTGTGTGTGTGTGTGTGTGTGTGTGTGTGTGTGTGTCTGTATGTGTGCATGCGTGCATGCAGAGCGGCCTTGTACAGCACATTGGGTGACTAATGAGGCGGAGACACAATGCAGCGCTATCACATTCCGACGTGTCATGATTCATTATTTGGGTGTCATTAGACAAAATGGAAGGAAACACACGCACACGCACGCATGCACACACACACACACACACACACACACACACAGATACAGACTCAAAGATATATACTGTGTCATTTTATCACAACGCACTTTAATTGACTGTTCATTAGTGTAATTCAGAGCCTTATTGAAGACATAGGTCCCCAACACGTTGAGCTTACGGTCTCGATGCTACATGACAGTAACAACTGTGTTGAGGTACATACATGTAATGGTGGCGCTGTCGGTCTGAACGTAGCTCCCTATCTTGTCACCAGGTAACTCTCTCTCTCTCTCTCCTCTCCTCCCCCATCATTCCTGTCAGTACTGCTACATCATGTACTAAGTGTACAAACACCAAGTTTATGTTATTACTTTGTGCATTAGCGATGAAAAAAAAACAAAAAAAACCTCTTCGTATCTCTTTTGAAAATGGATTCCTCTCCTTTAGATTCTAAAAAAAACCAAACAAATGCAACTTGTTATGGTGTGGGGGCGACAGATGACAGCATTAGTTGTGTTTGTGAGTGTGTGTTATGTGCTCTTGGTTGGAGGTGGGATCATCCGCAGCGGGTTGTCGGCGCAGCGTGGTAACCTCTCCTGAGAGGCTGCACGTCTCTAAGTGCTTTGCTTAGCTACCGCTGCTAGGCAATCAGCTACTAAAGAGTCCCCGGCTGCACAGGACAGCCGGCCCCTCTGGGCCCGCTGCATTATCACCGGCACCGTGGCTGCTAGGACACTCACATTGTCTGACAGGCACCTGCTGGCCCTCAAGACACACTCGACACTCAACTCTCCTTCCATTGTGCCGGAGGGGGGGGGGGGGGGGGTTATCGGTTAAAAGAGAAATACAAGGTGAAAAAAACAACCGGGGACGTGATTAGCCAGAGTTTCAAGGTTTTTAGGGCCTACAGTCGGGAGTCCATTCACTTGTGTCCTTGGTCACGTCCCTGCAGAACAAGTCTTCCACAACCTAAAGGTCTGCAGGTTAACCAAGGGTATCGGTTTCATTAGATCTTTGAGGGGATCTGGATCAGATCTTGCCCAGAAAATCACACTGACATATTATGGACATAGTTTCCCCTCACTTCAGCAGCAAATATAAATGTACATGAGAAAAGTACAAAGAGAGAGAAAGAGAATTATTGGTCAGGGTGAAGTAAGACCTGATCTGAAGGGCAAACATGTGAAGTACGGCATGCCAATGTGTTGCTGAAATCCCTTTAAAGGCACACAAGGGAGATCCAACCATAAGCACAAACTAAGCACTCCATTTTACTTTCAAATGTGGCTCAGTGAAACTCGCCCGCAGAGTGAGTAAAAACACAGTATGAGTCTTTAAGGCAGAAATAATTGAGGAAGGACAATTCATCCGTCTCCTAATGTTGAAGGGTACCTCAATATTAGCCCAACATTTGGCCATTAAATCCGCATTTGTTCCAGAGACGGTCCGATAAGGAGAAGTGTGTGTGTTGTTCACATTGTTCACAGGGGGATTATAGTGGTGAGAGTCAAACCTGTGATTACACAAGGCAACAGTAAACATGCCCCCCCCCCCACCCCACCACTGGGTCAGTCGGTAGCAAATACGTCACTTTGTTTTGACCTGTTCTTGTACCGCACGCCCGACTGTACAATTCTGAGTGAGATGCACCAAGTTTTGTCCAAATCGGATCCGTGGCGTCTGAGATATCACAAGTGACAGATGGATGGACAGATGGACGCTATCCAGAAAAGCCATTCTCATGCATTCTCCTACTGTAGACGATGCATAACTTGGACTGTTCCTCACTTTCCTGGGGAGAACTCTCTCAGGGAACTCTCTCTCTCCACAGGCAACTGCATCGACTGACCATCACACGTGAGGGGCTCTTCTTCTAAACAAGGGCACCACAGGCTCTGTCAACAAGGACTGTTTACTAGTCCGAGGTCCAATAAGGGGCAGGTGCTCTGGGCATTCAGACAGCCTCCATGACAGATGGCTGGTATACATGGGAAAAGAGGAAGGGTGTTGGTAGCGCAACCGGCTCCCGGGACTAGAAAGGCACGACCGTTCGTTGACGTGTACGGGCTCGGACACGATGTCAGAACCACTGGGCAGTTTCGCTTTCACACAGCTTTGAACTCTCGCTGCTCAAAGACCGTGGGGAGGGAGGGGCAAGACTTCATCTGTCTGTCTTTCCATCTGCCTGTCTGTCTATCGTAGGTATAAAAGGACATATTTGCGGAGATAACAAAGCCTCGGCATCGCTAGCTAGCTGGTCTAACTATCTGAATGAACAGTTCCCAGTGAATGAAGTGCGTGGTCATCCGCAATCCGTCTCAAATATTGTGATTGATCGTGTTGCCTTGTGGGAAACCGTCTCTATTTCCTTTTTCGCTTCACGTGCCGGTTCATGTGTCAGTAAACAAACGACACAAAAGCCGCAACAAGCACACGTACAGTGCATTTGTATGTGGTTATGACCGGTTCAGTCCTGTTTCGTCTACGTCTCCCTCCCTTGTTTCTGTCTATGTAATGATTTAGCTGTGATTTAGCGAGCGCGGTTAAGCGAGCTTACATAACCCGGAGCAGAAAACATATTTTTGTGCAGAGATCTCATCTCTGCTGTAACATAGCTGCAGTGGAAGCTGTCAAACTGCCGTCAGACGCTCCAGCGGCTCAACACCGAAACAACAATGGCGTCCTGGAATTGATCTACCTCATGACAGCTTTCTTCTTTCCACCTTGATACAGACAACACCAGCACCAGTCTCATCGGTGCAGGATGATGGTAGGTGGTGTTCTCCCCTCCATGTTTAGCTTGGGGGGCGGGGGGGGATGACAGAGATCATGAGAAAGTTAGAGAGACACTCAAAGAGAGAGTGACAGTGAAACAGAAGCAGAAAGGCATAGAGATGGACGGGTAAGCAATAGAGATGTGGAGAGAGAGGAAAGCGAAAAAACAAAGGAAAGTGAGAGAGAGAGAGAGAGAGAGAGAGAGAGAGAGACTACATGAGTTTGAAATTTTAAGGTTCTATGTGACTTTCTATCAAGAGTTAACCACACATTCATGATCTATGAATGTTTCTCTGTATGCTAGTGAGGGTTTATTTTTAAAAAGAGCCTTTTGGGGGTTTAATATTGAAAAAGATAGAAAGTACTGAACAGTTCTGCCTGATGGTTCGTCAAACCTCTGAGGCTCAACACCTCAGAACTGCAGTCTAGGCAGACAGAACGAGAGCTCACGAAAAGAGATGTGAAAGAGTACGAAAGTGGATTGCTGGCTCGCTCACTCACTTTTCCCCTTTCTTTTCTCTCTTTCCAACAGAAGTGGGACACCCCTGCTCCCCCCTCCCCTCCCATCACCCCCCAATGGAGTAAAGGCCGAAGTGGAACCACACACTTGTCAACGTTCAGCCAGGGGATGAAGAACCTTTGCAGTGAGCCCCCAAGTGATGTACTAGCCCGCTCTGCTGTACCACAACCCTCTACGGGCTGTGTGTGTGTTTGTGTGTGTGTGTGTGTATGTGTGCGTGCGCGTGACGTGCATGTGTTCCGTATCACAGTTTACCTGGAGAGCATGATTGATTAAGTGGCTGAGCAATCGGAGTCGGACAATTGAGCGTGAGAGCAAGGAGGGAGATCCATCATCGTGAAGGCTCATGCCTAAGCTTGGCATTAGATAAATGGGCTTGGGTGCATGTGGTGTGCGTGGAGCGTGCATGTGTGTGTTTGGTGCGTGCATGTGTGTGTTTGGTGCGTGCATGTGTGTGTTTGGTGCATGCGTGCATGCCCCGTGTTCATGTATGTGTGCGTCATGGCTGCACAGTCCTACCACTCCAGGTAAGACACAGAGACACACACGCCCATGCATTCTCAATGCGTAGGCTAAAAAGAGTGTCCTTTCTTTTCCCTCTTTGCCTTCGGCCAGGGAAGGAGGAGGAGGAGGAGGAGGGCGAGGAGCAGGAGGAGAGGAAGGAGGCGAGGGAGACAGGAGGTGGTGGAATAGTGTTTCCTCCATGTGCATTATGGATGAGGCGTGTCCACGGTGTTCGATCAGCGGCTCTCTGATGGCTTGAAGGTGGCCCGCTGGAGTTACCTAAGACTCTGTGTTTGTGTGTGTGTGTGTGTGTGTGTGTGTGTGTGACTATGACTGAGAGAAAGGAGTCAACAGGGTCATGCTGGCCCACAGACACACACATAAACACACACACACACACACACACACACACACCCCTCCCAGAGACAATTGGTAATCATTCACTACCCTTAATTGAGTATAAATGAATCAGGATTAAGAGACATCAAGTTGTGAGTCACACAGCCGCCATAGTTGATACAACCTAGAAGCAGAGTACTGGGCAGAGAGTGGGTGTGCTCGGAGGAGGAGGCGGGACAAGACGGGACATGTTTCCGTCCAATCAAAGAGCAGCCCTCCGGTTACTGTGACGACATAAAGAGTGCCTCTCCATTGAACGCCGTGGCAACATGACAAACAGAACTCCCCACTCAGGGAGTTGGATTTGCCTGGCGCGGGTGTGTATGTGTGAGAGTGTGAGTGTGTGTGTGTGTGTGTGTGTGTGTGTACACTCTGTCATGCCAGCTGAGCTCAGTTACGTTTCCGCAGTAGATAACAACTTTTAACACTCTCCACTGCGTTCAGCACTAACTACCGTCCACGCTGCCCGCTAACAGACGCCTACATATTGTCAGCATCAGCACCGGCAAAGGCTTTGGGATCTTCATGGACATGCAGCGCTCCACTAGCACAGGAAAAGACAAGCGTAAATCATAACGGATAACCTTTATTTCTCCAGGGAAAGTTTTGCTATGCACACATGTTATTTTTTCCCAGATTCACAGCTTCAGGCCACACACGTTTCCATTGCATCGCCTAGAGAGGACTGACAGACACTGAGAGGTAGTGGGACGGCAAAATGATCAAAAAGGCAACGGAAAGAGAAACAGGTGTGAATGACATGCAACCCTATTAACCTCGGATCACATCCTCCCCCCAGAAACGTTTCCCCGTGTGTCACACCGTCTCCCTCTCAGATTTCCATTGCTCGCCCCGGGAGTCACTCAAACCCTTCTACCCACAATCCACCACCAGACGTGTATCCCTGGGCCAACGTTAGCAGGTGCTTTCGAGCCGGCTTTGCTTCCAGGAATAATATCATCACCTTCTCCCCGCGTGCAGATCAAACAAGCCTGGAGTCAGACCTCGGTGTTCGGCACGAGAACAAGCTGGGGAAAATGTGGGTGCAGAAAGCTAATGAGCGAACGAGCGAAAGGGAAGGGAAGCTCTCTCGCCCCCCACCCCATCGATGCACACGATACTCTGTGTATTGAAAAGATTAATGAAGGTTAAAAAGGCTGCAGGCGGCGCTGAACTTGCACGGGAAGTGCCGGGTGCTCGTTTCACACACAATATGTATGTGTGCATGCTGTTTTTTTTACTGTGACCGAGACCAAGTTTGTGGGTCGAGCGGTCAGATTTGTTATTGCTTCGGCGGAGGGGTTATTACATGAGTCACTTTCCTTCCCGAAACTACAATAATGCACTCGGTTCTGCGTACGCCAACAGCGGCTTCGCAGCTAGCGGCTTGCGTTAGCGGGCCGGCCTCAAACGTTGTTACAACGCAGCTCTGCTCCCGAAAGCCTTTAGCTCTGCGTCGTTGTTAGCATGGTGGACTCTCGTTAGCAGAGCCAGGGGGGGGGCGGGCATGACTACAGCTCTGCACTTCTATATACAGGGCTGTAGCTTTTTTACGAGGTACTTTGATGTATCCATAGCAGATCATAGGGGATGTGTGTGTGTGTGTGTGTGTGTGTGTGTGTGTGTGTGTGTGTGTGTGTGTGCGTGTCTCCAGTATAAACAGTGGAAAGTGAGATGTGTGGAGGGCAGGGTTGCATTGGCAAAGCTCTCAACAGAACGACAACTATCAGTGGAGAGCAGACAGCTGGTGCCATCTCTCTCTGTATTTTTCTTTCTTTTCTTTTTCTCCGTCACCACCGACAACACGAGAAGATTAAGTGAAAAGTATAGTTTCTGACAGTCTCTCTCTCTCCCTCCTTCCTTTGCCACAGTCTCTCTCTCTCTCTCTCTCTCTCTCTCTCCCCCCCCTCTGGTTCTCTCACCTCTCAGCTACACTGTTTTTCTGCCTCGTTGTCATCTTGCCCTCTTTTCTCCTCCATCTGTTTCTACCCTCATCCTCCTCCCTCGTTCCCCCCCCCCCCCCCCATCTGCCTCCCTCTCTGTCCTCCCCCTTTTCCTCGTTCCCCCTGGCCTGGTGTCTGTCCACAGGTGGAAAATGTCCAGCAGATGCTTTGGCCGTGACCCAGGGAGTCGCTGTCTTTATTACCATGGCAGCTCTCTATCGCCATGGAAGCCTTCTATCGTATTTCCATGGTAGCACTCTGTTACCTGGGCCTGGTCCAGCTGGCCTGTGTGTGCGTGCGCGTGCGTGCGCGTGTGTGTGTGTGTGTGTGTGTGTGTGTTTGTGTGTCTCTGTGTACACAAAGACTTGCCATCTTGCCATTAGAGAGAAATCTCCAAGGGTTTCCCCCCCAATTACTCCCCTCTAAAGTGCAGAGGGTGATTCCATCAGGTGTAGTAAAGGAATTGCATGAAAATGTTCCAAAACCGCTGTGGTGTTTTTCATTAACATTTACTCAACCCGCTCTCCGCCGAGGTGTGACGGATACATAATATAACCATCATCAACCAGCAACTAGAAACCTGGGAGTCAAAAATTTGCCCGGGACACAAAAGCCTGCAGGCTATGGACCAATCAGCAGTCAGGTTGCCCACACACACTAAGATGAACCGATGAGCTCTGATGATGCACCACATACTCTTTACACACATACACACATACTGAAGCCAGCTGGTGTCATGGATAGGTTAACTAGTGACAGTCCCATTCACACACACCTCACCCAGCTAACAACATTGAGACAACTCAACGTAACGTCACAACCGTCACACTGCAGCGTAACGTGGTAATGCCGTCAGTGGGTCGTCTGTATGTTGCGGCACCGTAACATGGGGTGGGTGAGTACGAAGATACATTCAACTGTTATGTTTGTTATTGAATTACTCAAATTTCATCAAATTATACCGTGACCTGTAATATTGTCAGCTGGATCAGTTTAACATAATTGACTGATAAATTGCGTTTGTGATTGTTGACGACGTCGTCGAGTTTGAAACCACAGAGGTTTCATCCAACAAGACAATCATTTATCACATTTCCATAGCAATTACTGAACAGCTGCCTCATCCCGCCTCCAGGAACAGTCAGCAGCTGAATACACCAGCCACAGACAGACAGGATGACCGGAGGTGATTTTGCCTTCAGAATAAAAGCCTGCAATTTGTCACTTGAATGAAAACTTATTCTGGCTGGCTGTTACCAATTAGTTCACAGAATCTAACCTGCCTGGGAGGTAGCAGGGATAGTGTTCACAATAATAACAATACTGGGTTGGCCAGTTGAACATTTTCAACTGGGAGCATTGTCATTTTTTATTAAAACTATCTCCATCTGCACTCAAGAACATAACATAATTATGACTATCATACCAGTTGGTGTGCAGCTTTTGCCGTCTCATTGGCTTTGTTCATAATTTGTAGTTAACCTGAAGATCTAGCCTACGTTACCAGGTAATCTGATGACCAAACCACCTGGCAACATTAGGTACAGACTATCAGAGCACATAACTATAACACCTATAACAACTACAACGTTGGGGTCATAAAATTACCACCTTAAGACGTCATCAGGAAGTCATGAAATTACAATAGTCATGTATTACAATATATCACAAGTTGCGTTGCTGTTACGTAAAGTGCAATGTGAGCTGGGTAATCCCATCAAATGCACATGCATGCACACACACACACACACACACACACACACACACACACACACACACACACACACACACAAACATGGGCCAAATGTGTGTAGTATCCCAACCTTCACCACTTAGAACTGCCAACTGCTGAAGGCCTTGGATGTTTGTGAGTATTCAAACCCAACACACACACACACACACACACACACACACACACACAGACCTCTATTCCTGCCAAGTCCATCTCCACTTTCGTTTCTTCTGACCACATCACACTCCTGACACACACATGCTGCTCCTTCTGTCCTTGCAGTGGTTTCATCTCTGCATTCCTACCCTATGCAAGGCCAACTCAACAACACACACACACACACACACACACACACACACACACACTCCCAAACCACACACACACTGGTTCTTTTTCCTACCATCTTTGCCGTAAAGGCTGATCTCCACTTTCCTCTCCTCCGACCCAAGCAGGGCCTGCGCCATCTGGGCGATGGCCAGCCTCTTGGTGTGGGGCCCGTACAGGAAGTTACACGTGCACGGCTTCTGCATGATCTCGGCACGCGAGAAGCCGCACATCTGGCAGAAGCCGTCGTTGCAGAAGATGATGGCACAGTTCTCCACCCGCGCATTGGCGATGATGAACTTGCGACCTGTGGGAGGGAGAGGAAAGAGTGTTATTTATTTAGTGAGACTGATCCAGGATAAGCCTTTTAAGATCAAGGATCGCTTTTCCAAGGGAGACCTCGCCAAGACAGGAACAGTTCCCGCAGTTATGCACAGAAGTAAATGTGTCCCCCAACCACTGTTACAGAACATCCTGTAGTCCTTGTAGCATGTGTGCCAGCATCATGTAAAAAAAAAGGGCCAGTGCACAACAGCCTCAGTGATTATAGAACGATTTAAAGATGTGTGTGTGTGTGTGTGTGTGTGTGTGTGTGTGTGTGCGCGTGTGGTTGTGGTCAAAAGTGCAAACCGCAGTTACAACCTCCAGCCTCGTCTCCCACCAGCCGGAGGACCTTTACAGCTCCGATGTCTCTCTCTCTCTAAACCACTTACAGTCCAAGGAGCCATTTAGCTCCATGGCCTCTGCTCAGTGTCAAAGGATGATCTTAATGCACTCAGAGAGCTTGTGTCGTGCCTGGATGCACACGCACGCGCACGCACACACACACACGCACACACACACACACACACACACACACACAAACTCCCTTACCTAGCACACTGCCACTTTACTTCCCATGCATTGTGAATAAACCAGACTCCTGTGCGTGTATGGTATGTGTGTGTGTGTGTGTGTGTGTGTGTGTGCGTGTGTGTGCGCGCGCTGCAGTGTAACAGTTTGTCAGGTTGATAGATGACCTCAACTAGAGAGCTTTAAGCGTCTGAAGAGCCCCAATATTCCCTGTTACTTCCATTCAGTCCAGTCAGGAGGTTTGGAGAAAGGGTGGGATGGATGGAGGGATGGGAGGAGGATGGGAAAAAAACGAGGGTGTGAGGGATAGATGGATGTAAGGAGGAAGACAAGAAACGTGTTATGGCAGAAGAGAAACAGAGAAGCAGGGAGGGATGGATGGATGAAGAAGGAGAGCAGGGAATGGACAGAAGGAGGAATGGAGGGTAGAGAGTTGGAGCTGGAAGGCACTAGCAGAATTTGGCCGCATTTCTCAGCAGCTAGCCTGGACTGAAGCGGACTGAAGAAGACTTCAATGAAAAACCAACAGTTGTCACTTTCTCTCAGAGCACTTCAGTGTTGGAAGTCTGTCTGTGAATGGTAACCATGCAATGTCTCTGAGGTTTCTTTAAAAGAGGGGGAGACGTAGGGGTAATAACCTTTGTTTGTGTCTTTGTGTCATGCATGCTCCTGTATGTGCACATGGGCTTGCCAGTGTGGAAATCAGGGAGTGTGTGTGTATGTTACTGTGCTATTTTGACAGCGCTTAACGACGCCTTGCTATTGCTGATATTGCATGTGAACCTTGTCATATTCATGCGGTCTATGTGTGCATGTGTCACACTGTGAAATGTAAACATGGGAGACGCTCATCTCAGTGGAAGACATCCTTAAGATACTGTTAGCAAGTCTGTATGTGGCGCTGCTCTTTTTTCTCTTATCTTTCACAAACACTGAAATGTTGGAAATGCAAACTTTAAGAATTGTTTCGTCTCCAGTGATGAAGGAGTGTCTCCAAAATGTGATTAGAAATATGCAGGAAATAGATTGATGGATTCACTTTTATTGTATGCAGTACAATAGAAAGAGGTGTGGATTCTCTACTTGGTCAAAGTCTTGGATTCATTTTTGCTCCACAGCCTCAAAGACTTTTCTGCTTTTTGTTTCATGACTCAAGTTGTATTGGGTTGAAGTTTAGTTTTCCAATTCTTTATTAAATTCTTTGTAAATCGTCGTGCGTCGCCCCTTTTGGCCTTGCCTTACAGGCTGGGCTGTGACACCCACTCCATTGAAAGCAGGGCTCTGCGTGGTGATTCTGTGATGAAGCTTTCAAGCGAGGGAACAGTCACTCGGGGGGTCTCCGAACACATTTGAAGGCTGCTAACAAGGTCGCGTGGCAGACGAGGGAAATGCCCATTACCCTCAAATGAGCACAAAACACTTTCAGACAAAGAAAGCGACATTTCGGAGGAGCGTTTCAGAGAGCGCGTGGGAGGCGTTCGACAGCGAGGGCTTTGCGAGAGTCGCACGATTAAGGACGGAGGGTCGCGTACATTTTCTTTTAGACAACGTAAATAACTTTAATACGATGACAAGTTGATTGCGGCGGTGAACACACCAGGCAGGCAGCCTCACAGCGCCGCGGATCTAAAACAAAGCCTGACACTTTCGGTAATTTCCAGTCCATGTTAGGAGATCCTCGCGAAGGCGGACGGTGATAAATCTTCCTCAAGGACTTCAGCCCCGCGAGGAGGTACACAGTCTTATCGCCGCTGTGAACTGTGGTTGCTTTTTTATTCCACACGTCAGACATCGCACCTTTGATCACACCTCAGACACAGGGCCAACTCTGAGGAGACGCGGTTCAAAATGTTGCAGGAAGTTAAAGGATGATTCCTGTTGTTTATTAGCTTGTAATGTAATGTTGTTGTTTGGTATGGGGGTAGTCCAAGAACCAGGTGACGTGTGATCGCGTGATTTGGCTCTCTGGAAATCAGCAGGCCATAAAAATGTGTCCATTTCTGTCACCGAACGAAGGAGTCCACAGCTTTATTTGACGCAAAACAAAGCAGTGTTGTTGATGCGACTTCATTCAGGCCCATTTGACTCATGACTCACGTCCCAGCTGCCCCTGAACGGGAATTATCCTTGAACAAGAGAGACGGTGGAGAGACATCACTCCCTGCAAATCGTCTCTGAAAAGCAGTTCGGGAGACGTGATCTACAGCAACATCCCGCCGTGATTAACAGCTCATCTTCCAAGCAGCGGGGAGACATTTCCGAACCAGATACAGATCACGCCCAGACTTTCTGCACGCCGTCTGGCCAGCGGTATTCGAGACTTCAGTATCTCGCTCAAGTTTTCAAGGAGACCTCTTCTAGCTCCCTGTTGTTTTGATGGGATTGTTCAGCCGATGCAGTTATTATTATGTTGGAATGAGTTTGGAGGCTGCGGCTAAATGATTCATGGACGCTGGACAGATTTGTTCCTGTATCAGTTGTTGAGCCATAACTTGAGTCACTGGGTTATTACCGCATTGATTGAGTGTGTATTTTTTCTGTGTGTGTGTGTGTGTGTGTGTGTTGTTAGTATTGTTCCTCCTGTGCAGTTCAATTTCTCAGTCGCAGGCAGATGTGTCTGGATGAGATCTCGAAAAGAACGGATGGTACGGCTTCAAACAGAGAGTAGGAAGAGAGAGGAAAAGGAAAGGAAAGAAAATAGACAGCATGACCCTGGGTTAAAAAAAAAAACGTCATGTACCTTGTTAGCTGAGAAAGACTTCTGATCAAGTAGAGTTTGATATCTAACACTGTATCTGTATTGCACACATACATACTGAACACATACAGCATGTAGTATCCCAAAGTCTCTCCTGCAAAATGCACATTAAAGCCAAACCTACAAACCAGATCACCGTTTTTTGACTCGTCTCATCACAACACATCTATAAAAAAACACTTTCTGCCTATTTCTCCTGCTAAATGCACATTTATTCAAGCTGCACCTCTAAAATCAGACTTCCCCGTTTCTGCTGAAGCAAAGCAATCTACAAACGCAGCCTCCACAAGCATGCATACTTTACACTTTCTCTCCTGTACCGTATGTAAGCATATCCGTCACCAACTTTTTTTTCCCCCCAAACAAAGCAACCTACCTCTCCCAGCTCAAAAGCGCCCATCAGTCAAAGTCATGCCGCCAACACCAAAACCGACTTCTTTTTCTCCACCATAAAGTGCACATCCATCAAAGCGATGCCCGTGAATGAAACCGCCCCTTTGCCTCATTCCTGCCCGCGTTAAGCACACGATTATCACAGCCTACCCACCCCGCGTTGCATCGATCAAAGCCCTCGCCCCGCTCCAACAGGCCGTTTCCCTTTTCGGAGACATCAACCGGCCTGTTCAGATATGCATGGAAACAGCGGTGATCCGTTGTGTGGATGTGTTGCTGATGCCGGGCCTGATAGCCTGGAAGCTGCGACCCTCCGAGGCTCATGACGCTTGATGGGTAAGTCTGGCTGCAATGAGCACTAGGTAATACATTGTGTGTGTGTGTGTGCGTGTGTGTGTCTGTTATGTAATTCATTTCCCAGCCTTGCCCCGTTACTGCCTAAGTGGTTTCCAGTCATTGACGGATAATGGGCAAAAGTACCTGGTGGTTTCTTTTCCAAGCAGATTAAGTCCAAGAGAGGAACTCCTGAGCAGCTTTGGAGGTGAGGCGGATCTATCCACACAGACAGGCCGACACATAACCAGAGATACAAACACTGATACACAGAGATAGGCTGCAGAGGAATCTGCTGACAAGGCAACTGTTTGTTCCTCGGCTTTGAACGGCAGCATCATCTTTAACTGAGCCGAAACGAAGCCAAATCACAGAGCAAAGGCGAGACGTGGAAATGACAATAAAGGATGCTTCTCTTGAGGTGGAAGGAACTTTTATCATTTTAGATTTTTCTGGGTGTGAGAGAGAGAGAGATCAGGGATATCACACAGAAAGGCACACAGAAAATGGAAGGAAAACGGGGGTTGAAAGTCCAAAAAACTGAAGTCCTGCCAAAAAAATGAAGAAAATCCCAGAGAGAGAGAGAGAGAGAGAGAGAGAGCGAGTAGGATGATTACACCAATGAGGGAGAAGTAGAAGAAGACAGGCAGGGACGTGAAGGGAGACAGCGAGGGACGATCAGACGGCGTCAGGGGGAGGCAGAGGGAAGAGTGACGGCAGGTAGGGATGGGAAAAGAGAGAAAGACGGGAGGGACAGACGGAGCAGACGAGCGTGAAAAACACTTTGTGCTGCTCAGTTTCCAGTCCAGCCTCAGCAGGACATGAAGGAAGGTCGGCGTTACTCTAGCGAGGAGGGGGAGGGGAGGGGAGGAGGGGGGGGGGGGGGGGGGGCGCCACGGCATTATCGCACCGCGGGAACTCGAGAAGGAAAACGCAGCAGAGAGGAATATTTGGCACCGACGGGTCCAGTGTGTTGGACAAGGAGGATGATGGGTACGCAAACCCTCCCGCCCCCCTTGAGCTACGATGACCTGTAACTGACACTAACAGTACAAAGTCTCATTTTCCCAACAGAGTGAGCTAATTACAGGAACAGAGGTCAGACATCACCCTGCTAAATACTGGAATGATAATCCTGATTCGCTTTTTTTTTTTTTTTTTTTTCTCTCTCTTGAGAGCAAAACGTCGTGACGTCGCTGGCAGCGGCATGTCGTGGGACATGTGCGTGGGTGGGGAGTTGGGAGTAAATCTTGAAAATCCAATGTCTCACGTCAAACCTCAGAGCCTGGCTCAGACATCGGTGAGTCACCGGTATCGATCAACAACAAGAAACTCTTCCAAACCCCCACAGATATTTTGTGCTATACGGGGCAGGAGAAATCGTAGTTATTGCCCCTTTAAGAAGGATGGATTCACCCAATTGCCTTGTGATTGTGACAGGAAGTAGCATGTGAGGCCATAGATGAGCCATCTGTGGTCCCTTTTGTAAGATGTGGACACGCAGGGCGACAAACTTTGATGATGTGCAGGAGGTAACCCATGGCACCAGAGAAAAAGGGCTAGGCGGTTGGTGGTTTAACTCCGCCCCTCTGGTGACATCACCGTCCTCTCCTCCTTTCCCCTCAT
>JAXDDW010000031.1:1662500-1665000 GCA_034670385.1 Hoplostethus mediterraneus
ATTATATATAACTTATATATATATACTTCCTCCCACTCCTTTTCGGATATGTAAAAAGGATATATAGTTAATTTTTTTTAAATTATTATTATTATTATTTTTTTATGTCTGTCCATTACTGTATGATAATTTTGTTTTTTACATGTTCGAAATAAACTATCTATCTATCTATCTATATGACCAAGCCTCCACAGAGAGTACGCAAACTCAAGAGACGCTCAACAAGTTATATTTATTATTACCATTGCAAAAAATTGTCTTTTTTCTTTCTCACCATGTAACATTATTGATTTATTGATGTTAAAATGATACACTTAGTACCTTTTAATCCTATAAAGGCAGAACCCTTCCTGGTAAGCTGGGCTCCAGTACTGTACCCAAGTAGCTCTAGATCAGAGTTCAGAGTGCTGCTGGTTTTCTCTCCTACCAGGAAGTTAATTGCAGAACAGAGTACCAGCGGTACTCTGGACCCCGGGGCCCGGATTTGAGGACCACAGCTATAGATGACTTTCCATTGTGGTGGAAGACAAAAAAAGCAAAGGCCATGCAACAACAGACAACAGACTCCGAGCCAAGCTTGGATACCCTCCCTCCAAGCAGCTTAGGATTCAATCATCGTCTGTGGCACTTTTCAGTGGGTACACAGCGGTGCGGCCCCCGCCCCCCCCCCCCAACAGTCGTTAAGAGTGATAATCCCGTAATCACCGCAATCCTTAATGGTCTGTTCGGCTCTGAAGTGTCTCCGAGTGTGTTGAGCGTCTCCCTCGGCTTAACGAGGTTATGCAGATGTATGGAAATTAGGTCTAATCCCCAGGCTGGGGGGGGGGGGTTGAGGGGGGTTGGGGGGGCCTTTCAGTCCGTTAGCTGGCCTTTTCTACACCAGCACTCTGAGGGTGGCAGAGGATGAACGAACAGAGAGAGAGAGAGAGAGAGAGAGAGAGAGAGACTGGGTGAGAGAGGTTTGATGAAGTTTTAAAAAAAGAAGACTTGATGAATGGGAGGACGAGAGTGGAAGAGCAGCTGCCAGAAGATTAACCACTGACAAATAGGAGTACAGGCCGAGGGCCGAGAGGAGGACGGGGACAGCGAGCTAGCAAAGCACCTGCTGGCCGTCCCGGTGGTGACGGTTCGGTTTTTCTATACTGTCTTATACCGACTTCTCATCTCGGCCGAGTCGTTCAATCTGCGGTGTCCAGATGAATTCTGACAGATTACGATTACGCACTCTGTTTTTATGATGCCGTAAAACGTCTTAACTTGTGTTTCTGGATCGTGGCAAACCGCTAAACATCAACTGTATTTCATCGTATCCGTGTGCGCTCAGCTGTACCATTTGCTCTTGATTATTGTGGTGTTTTTTATGGGATGGCTGTTTTGTTTTTTTATGGCACTATCCTGTAACGGAGCTCAATAATATTCCTATTAAAGTCCACGGGGAGCAGCAAGTCAGTAAGATGAGTCAAGACGCAGCATCCATTTGTGAACGTGTGAAAATGATGAAAGTGAAGCAGAGCGCTGATGAAAAAGAGCGTGTGGATGAAAAATGTAAAAGATCTGGACCTGGAAAAAACAGCAGTCGGATAAATGTCCGATATTAAAGAAGCATATAGACTTGATTTATATTATTTTGCAGTCAGTTTATGTGTTTGGAAAACTGTCATCAATTGTAGTTATTCTGTACTGCAAGTCGACAAAACACAAGTGGAAACAAATGACCCTCAAAGTTGTGCACAAATTATAATTCCTTTAGTTTCAAATCTTGACTGCGTTTGGATTGAGTATCATTTTCATCTTCTTGTTTCGTGGCAGACGCTGCACTTTGTCTCCCATCTCATATCGAGCTAAGGAATAAACAGCCTCGTTGCCTTTGAGTCCCTGAGCTTCACCTGACAAGACAAGGATGATACCCACGAGCTTGTCTCGTCTCTTCATCACGCCGAGGGAAACAAGCGGCAGTGTTTGATGCGTTACTCTTTGAAGCGCATGTTTTTTATGGTTTTTAGGCAACCCCAATTAAAGGTAGAGATGTGGAGAGAGAGATATATCGCTCCTAGAGACGCTTCGGCAGTTTGTGTGTCATGATCTGAGCTCATCTTTCCCTCAATCATCGTCGACCCTCAAACAATCAGCTCTGACTTCAAATGCAGTTTTTAAAATCTGGGCATCTTCGGCTTTCTGCAAGTTTTGTTTCCCCAGATGGGGGACAGCATGTCCTTGGCTGCAGTGAACGAAAAGACGACTTGATTATGATGAAATTACGATGCAATACAAAGCAGCTATGAAACGAAAAAGGCGCATGGCAGCGTTTGGTGCCTATTTTGCACTATTGAACTATTTTTCCCTCCATGGACAATAAATATGATTTTATCTGGTCTGAGTTTTACCAAATACACAATACTACAACTCACATTCTCCCTTTTCACAAGAATATTACACAACTATCACATATTGCAAGCAACTGCCCTTATCTCAGTGCTAGGGATCATTACATTACAGTCAT
>JAXDDW010000031.1:1670000-1857500 GCA_034670385.1 Hoplostethus mediterraneus
AACTCAATTACATGTATCTACAAAACGTGATGAAGAACATTTTTCTTATCCTGATCAATAGTAGATTTGAAAACAAAATGAAAACAAACTGAACTCCTAAAGAAATACTGTACTGTTCTAACAAACTGAAGTACTACTTTTAAATAGTGAACTCTGAATTGAAAACACACTACACTTGTTTATTAAGAAGTGTTTCATCATTAAATGAAGCGATCCAGAGTGTGGAAACACATGAAACTGTTATTTAAAAGGAAGATTTCATGGCTTGGGGTTATTATTTCAACACCAGTCACAACATGGAAGCAGCAGTGGAGCGCACTGATCCATTTTTTCTTTCATTCATTCCACATGAAATGGTTTCCATCATACACAGCCCACTAGAAGACCAAGAGGCTATAGGCCTACTCCTGATGGATGATGTGATCAAAGTTCAATCACCAGAGGTTCAGCCAAGCGCCATCATATATAATGTAATGTAAAAGGAGCATACTGCTCCATACTGGGGACATTATAGGGGAGATCACACCAGACATGGCCCTGCGTTAACATTAGTTCACTCAGCTATGGATAACATGAGAGGTGTGAGGTCAAGTTTCAGTGCTCAGTCACGGTGTGTTCAAAGTCTGGTTCTGGACTCAAAGGTAGGTCACGGGAAGACTGACATGGGTCCTCAAATTATTCTGAAGAAATAATGACTTGGCAATGTGATGTTAGAAGTGTAAAAACATCAGTTTTATCTTTAAAGGTTTAAAGGTCTCGTATTATAGGAATTCAATTTTTCTTCTATATATTATCACAGATGTTTAATGAAGACATTGTTAAAATTCGACTGACTGGTTGAATTTAAAGCGAATGTGTTCAAAAATCCACCCTATTTTACACGCAGTTTCAGACTAACTCCAGCGAACGCATCACAACTGAACTCGGTCCTGATTGGCTCCCCTCACAAAAGAATTACTGAAATTCGTCCAATCAGGCCAGTTTGCAGACTTTGAACTGGAAAGCCTCAGCAGGTTCACCTCAGTCAAATTAGGGGTGCTGTCGGCCAATTAGGGTCCAGCATTGTTGACCGCTCTGCCTGTGAGGACTTCGTAAGTAAACCTTTAACTAAATAACTACAAAACATCACAAAGAGCAGTATTCTCATCCTGAGCCGCAGCAGATTGGAAAACTAAAATAAAAAATAATATAGGAGCTTTAAGTTTCCACCATCCTCCACATCCCTGGAATTAGTGAGGGTGTCCACGACAGCGGCTTGGCTTCTGCTGCTGTGCACCGAGGCCTCGTACAAGTCATTACAGGGCTCCTCATCTGTGTCCACCAGTCCATTATCCAGAACATTTCTGGTACATTTGACACTCTCCATCTTGTTAGCATCATCAGCTTGCTTGATTAGCCTGACCAAAAGCCTGCAACAATCAGTTTTGGATCACAAGGGGAATTACTTTGGAAATTCGGGTCACTAGAAAAACATTAGAAAGCCACCGGTGTGAAGAGTTCTCCTCGGCTGAGGCGCACACACACCCTGTGCACAGGAATAACGACCCACACAAAGACGTTTCCCAGACGTTTCCGCTGACAGAATGCAAATCCGTGTATTTTCAGCTGAAACATTTAAGATATCAACGGAACGGAACGAGCCCGAAGCCTTTCGGCGAGCGGCAGAAAACTCTCACCTTTGCAGAGTTACCCACGCTTATCGGGACGGAAAAATATGCACTGAGGGATTAATGTCAATTACCCGAGTTCAACGTCAATTTTCCAACTCGAATGCATTTCTGTGGAGTCTCTGTTCAGCACCTTTGTGTGTTTTAAAGTGGGGAAGCGGGTTGTTTTTGCACTTTCTTGAATCAAACCCACCCACGTTACACTTCATGTGAAGCTCTCAACTCATGCTGCCACCGTGACTCTTGGTGTTACTAACACAGCAAGACAGCAATTGCTGCTCCAAGGCAATCTTGTGAACAGCTCAAACCAGGAGCATATGGCAAATTGTGGGAGGCAAGCAGCATGTTTGTAAAGAGACTAGCATCATATATACGTTTAGACAGGATTGCCTTAAGAATTATCGTGATTCAAGTTTTACGGTGATGAGTTTTAAGTGTTTTTTCCCCATCTGGGTGACTCATGTAGGAATTGAAACCCTTATCGTGCCACTGTTGGTGCCATGCTCCACCCATCGGGTCACGTGGAACCATCAACAGGCCTGAGCTAGATAAGCCTACAGTATTTCTTTCCACCTCACATCTACCTCTTCATCTTATCAGCCTCTGAGGTAAATAATTGACATCAAGGTTCACTAAAAACTGTAATTAAGCTTAACTTCAAATGCATCAGCATGACTTTCAAAAGTCAAACTAGTGATGAAATGCACAGCATTCGCATCCTCCACTTTCCTCCCACCATCATCATCTTCGTCATCAGCCCTGAGGTGAATTTCTCTAGGGACTGTGCTGCTGTGGCTGCCCTGTCAGTTTTTAAGTCTAGTCACATGTGGAGGGACGAACAAAACATGCATCAAAGATACCACTGCTGCAGGGAAGAGAGGACAAATGAACCCTATGTATTTTGAAATACTGAGAGCCACATATTTCTTGCCCTTGGGCTTCATGAAAAATGTATCAGCTCAGATATTGTTTGTTTTTGTAGGTTATAACTTATTAATTAGTAATACATCTCACTTTCCAAGGCAAACAGTCAAAACAACACAGGTGATAGCGTTATGTTGGATAAACACATACATCTGGATAGCTTTATTTTGGTGTAAAATAGTTTCAGAATAAAATTGACACACTCAAACCAACTGAGCCACAGATAACATCAAAAAGCATCAAACTGTATTTGTATTTCTAGTAGATTGTTGAAATCCGTCAGGACAGGAGACAGGAAGTCAGGACAGAAAAACCTGACTGATCTGTTGCAATACACATACAATTTGATGTTTTTTAGACTTCAAATATGACACACTCATCCAAGCTCTTTCACTAAAAGCCTGTCCTGTCCTGAAGTGGTCTACCCACAATCATAACGCCCACTGTGTGAATACCTTTGGTTTGGTAAATGACATAATGTAGGGTTCAGAAGAAGAACAGACACTATTATCTACAGTACGCCATGATCACATTGCAGTATCAAACTGATGTAAGTTATGAGGATATGTTTTTTACAGGGGGAGGTTAATGCTTTTCTGAAAGTGTAATTGATTGTTTTCTGGTCTATTAATGGATGTTCGCTTCATGATCAGGACCAGCTGGGGTTTATAGTTTACCCGTCTTTTAATTCACCACTCCATCACGGGGTTTAATGTTATGGCAGCAGTGTGTGACTTGTCAAACCATTAACCACGAGTCAGCAGACATTATTGGTGAGGCTAATTATGGAAACCAAATGTGAATTGAAAGGCTGCGTCATCAGGGTGACATTTTCAAACAGCTGGCTTTTGAGTAAACAAATCAATTATTAACGACTGGCCTTGATACAAGACAGATAACCTATGGATACATGAATTATCACGCAAAAAAATAATAAATAAAATAAATGGTCTTACTTTGACTGTCGAATTTCCTGATGATGGTGTCCAGGAAGGTGTTCTGCGGAGCCACGTGGCCCCTCCGGACCGGCATCTTTGCTCTGGTGACCCCTTGACTTTTAAAGACCTTTAAGGACTCTTTTTTTTTTAAAAAGTCACACCAACGCTGCGTGTCCAGTCACCTCAGCCGAGCGCACGGCGTTCAGCGCGCTCGCTTCATGGAGAGTTGGGGGGGCGGGGGGGGCTAAGAAGTCCGTACAGTAATTGGCAGTATTCCTGGGGGGCCAAAGTTGGTCCAACTTGCTCAGAGAGAGGAAGGCTGCTGGTGGATCTCCAGGAGAAAGCGCGGAGAGGAGGGTTCTGGAAAAGAGGCGCACTTGTACGCACGGCAGATGCGAGCTGTTTCCAGTCTCCAGTTTCCAGGGTGAGGGGAGCGAGGGTGTCTGTTTCTGTCTCACGGGGAGAAAGGGGGGAGGGGGCCGTCAGATGGGATTTCCTCCTTGTCTCAGGCTCGGAGGACCACAGCGGACCTCTCATCCTGCACTACAGCCCGCTCCGGTGAGGCGGACTGGGCGAGCTTGCCGACGAGCCTCATTGGAGCCATAGTTGGGGCGCTGAGCTGCGCGTCTTTATTTGTCTCTCATTCCACCTCCTCTTCTTCCCCGTGGAGCTCTCGCTGTCCGTCCGGAGAGAAAACAGCTGAATAATGAGGTAAAGAAAACAAGAGAGTAGAGATCTGCAGCGGGAACCGTCCTAGGTCGATGTTTTTGGAGGTGTTGTCGGTGTCTCTCCTTCTCCTCTCTGTGCGCTCTGCCGGATGACTTCAGCTCCACCGGCAACTGGCTGCGCCTCTTTTAACCCTTTGCTCAACGGCAGCGGAACCGCTCGGGCATTTTATGATGTGATGAAAGAGTGAGAGGCAACCTCAAGACCTACCGAACAAAAAATTGTTACAAATTACAAAAGCGGTTCCCAAAGTGGGGCCCGGGGGACTCGGTTACACCAACAGTGGGTCCCTCAACAAAAATGAGTAATAGTTCAGTTTCACTTTTATTCAATTCACTAGAAATTATCCAAGTGAGAGAAAGCATACGGATGCCTATTCTAAACACACGTTTCAATTTCTACTCCTACAGAAAAACTGTCTGGGACCAACCTGTAGGTCTAAAACCTCGTGAAACGTTAGGGAAGCTCTGAAGAGGACCATGCAAATGTTCACGAGAGAGATTACAATTGAACCGGTTCAGCATTGATCGTGCAGCTGGTGACAGACAAAAGAGGAAGGCGCTTGGTAAACAGCGGCTTTATCAGACACCTGCTCTGCACACGGTGACTGCGGCCAAACGGTTTTGTGTTACAGGTGTGCAGCTTTATATTACCTGCGTATCCTACAGTGAGGGGTGTCTTCAAACAAAGCGAGATGATTCGCGTAAAGTAAGGAGTGTTTACGTACACTGACACGAAGCCTCCGTTTCTCCCCCGGGCGAGGAACGGAGGTGAAATGGGAGAATATGAGGAAGACATGTGTCTGTGGTGCCGCTTTGTTGTGTTTCAGGGTTGGACGGGGATTCACCACCCAGCCAGTCTGTGCTACGTCACACCGGCGGGGTTCCCCCCCTTCCGTCACGGCCACAGCTGCTGCCTTCAGATGCTGTCGGAAATAGCGGGATTACAAGTCGAGAGCACATGACAGGCGGGGAAAGTCTCATTTACTTTTATTTGCGATATGGCTGGATGGTTTCCAGACACTGAATGAAAGCACAAGGAATTTATTGCAGTAGCTAGGTAGGGCTACAAATATGGCTGAGAGGAGTTTGAATTAAAACAAAAAGAAATACGAGTAAAACAGTAAATAACCACAACCACCAATAAAGCTACACAAATTAACTAATGGCCATACAATTAACAATTAACATTGCAACTCAAGTAAATATCAGATGATTAAATGGATTGTAAGAATTAGCCAAATTCTACAGTAAGTCACCAGTAAATAAAACGTAAAATGCCCCAAGCATTAACAAATTTAATTCAACAAACGTACAGTGAGAAACAGTGTTTGTTGGGGAATAGTGGTGAGTGAGTTAGTTCATTAATTGGGAGAAGGTAATTTATTGAGTTGGGTGATCATGAGGGGTTGTGGGTACTGGAGTTTGTGAGATTTGACTCTTTCTTAGACATGATTCCTATGTTTCAATAATGTAACATACAATTTGGATTTTTTTTGTGGAGAATAAAAACATTCTGTAACAACATACAATTATGGCAAAATGTCACATCTATAGATATAGTTTTTTAAAGACCTCCATGTTTTGCTGCTTTAAAAAATGAGATCAGATTTTTTTCAAATCTTTAAAAAAGGCAAACGTATCATTATATTGTGTAATAAATGAAGACGTAGTTTTATTTTAGAAATCAAGAGGCACAGAGCTACTTCACGCTACAACAGCAGAATGAAGATACAATGTGCATCAGGCATGCAATCGGTATTTAATTGTTTTATTACCCCAAAGTAGCCCTATAGTTGTATGACACTTTTACCATCAGTTGTTGACACCGTCTCCATGCTCTCCCGCTGTCCCAGTCGTTTTCACCACTTTGCTGGGTCGTTCCTGTGCGCTACAGTCGTGATTATATTTCCGACAGCATTTGAAGGTATCAGTAGACAAAGCTCGCTCCTCATCATCACATGCCAGCACTCCCTTAATTCCATTATTTTATTTTGAATTAATCTACAACAGGACTTTCAACCACCTCAAGGTCGGACTAGACCCAGAACAACTTTAACATCTCCTCATTTTGGTCAGATTCATCATATTTGGACGCTGTTATCCAAACGCGCCTCACAGCCTCATGACTGCGTTCGTCTGTTTTGAGGAATGGTTTAATGTAGTGTGAATCGCAGCCTCGCACTTGGACGAGGCCCAACGAGCTCTCGATCAACGTCTGACGTTTTGCAATGAATTAAAAATGCATTAGATCCTACTATTATTACATTCAGCGGTACTTACTACTGCGCTGAAAGTCTGAGGAGGCGTGACGGCCAGCCTTCCTCCTCAACTCCCTTATTTAGTCAGGAAAAGAGAGAGGGAGGTGGAGAAGAGAGGCAGATGCTATCCTGTCACGGAAGCGCCCTCCCTTTGACAGATCCCAGCCTGACACTCTCTCGCTGGCTTACGCACACGCACACGCGCACGCACACACACACAGAAAAGAATACAGTTTAAAAATAAAGGCTTCGTTCACATTTCAAAATACATCTGCGGCTGTTAGTCGTTCTGTCATCAGAAAAGTCATTTCCTGCAGAAACCTTGTGTTTTCAGTTTTACTATCTTTACTGAGCAGAGTACTTCACCCCCCCCCCCCCCCCCCCCCACTGGAGCTGCTCAGTGGCCACCAGGAGACTGTAGTGGTACTGGGCAGCTCCCAGGTCTGAGTGTGTAACCTGAAAGGAGAAGCAGTGCAGTGCTGCTCATCTATCTAACCTTTCCTGGAAAAATAAAGGTTAAAAAAACAGACAGCTGACAATTTCCTTCATGTGTACAAAATGTTTATTGTCCAGGCTATTGGAGCTGCATTGCAAAATGTAAGAAAATTCCTTAATGCCAATGGAAATGGATCTAACCAGTTGAAAAGCTGACATTGGACAAATCATTTCAATTCACACATACAGTAATAGGTCTCATTTGGATTGTATAGTTCCTGCTATTGTTCTTATAAACATCCAATAGAAAAAGGCTGTACAGGGTGAAGAACAAAAACTCTATCATGAACAATAGCATCCAGTCATATGATGACTAAGGACTACAGGACAATGTACAGCAACAGGGTCTCAGAACTCCTTGTTCATTTCTCCACGTGTCCATCCGTCTGTCCTCCCCAAATCCTCCATCCATCGCTCAGCCAGCTTTCTCTCGGTTTGGCTTTCTCACTCATATCCTGCTCTCTCTCTCTCTCTCTCTCTCTCTCTCTAGTACATACACACACACACTCATGCTTACACACACAAACACACACACACACACGCGTGCACGCTCAGCGTCTGGACAGGTCACCTCCTGTGAACGGAGAGAATCCCAAACAAACAGCATAGGAAGAGAGTTAGACTATAACTTCACTGTCATTTTCTATAATAACAAAACACGAGCGCCTCATGCATCAACGTGAACAGTGTTTCCTCAAGATACTCCAGATAGAGGAGGAGAGCTAGAGACTAATGGTGCGTTCAGGTGCATGTCGAATATAGTTTTGGTGGGGTTTTTTTAGCTGTGGAATCTGACACTTGACTTGGATGCGTTCAGGTGCTTTGTGGTTGTAAAGGAAAACATGATGAAGCATAGAATTGATTGTTTTGTTTTGTTTTGACAGTTGCGTTCCTGAGCCCTGGCTACTGGAGGCAACAGGTACAAAAACAGAATAGTTTCTACCGTCAACAGACAGAGCCATGCTGTTGGCAACCGTGTTGGCTCGGCCGATTTCCCCAACTTCAGTGTCCGACTTAAGGGGGCGTTCAAATGATACTTTGTGGTGGGAAAGTCGTAAATCTGATCATCCTGACAGCATGTGAATGCACAGTTGAGAAATTGAAGTGTGTGTGCATGCTTGTGTGTGTGTCTGCAATGTGTGTGTGTGTGTGTGCGTAAGTAAAGGAGAAAATGTCCTCACAGTTTATATGTGTCTATGTGTGCGTGCATGTGCGTGTGTGTGTGTGTGAGAGAGACAGAGTACGCGTGGCCAAATACAAGCGAAGATTGATCGCTGTAACAACCTCATCTGTCAGACGTGATGTCCGCTGGAGTGTGGGCCTGGGAGGGGAATATGAGCTGCGAGTTGTTCTGTGTCGTATGTGGCTACATCCAATTAACTAAGGCAATCAGCCATGTTGATGAATGGATTAGCTCGTAATTGCCTCAGACGTGGGATCCCTAATGGAATTATTCATGGTAGGCAAAGGTAAACGTACGTTAGAGTACGATTAGAGTGTATGTGTGTGCCTGTGTGTGAAGCTGTGCATGTGTCTGTGAGCGTGTGCATGCGTGTATATGTGTGTGTGCTTGTGTGTCAGCCTAGTGTAAATGGAAAATGACAAAGGCAGAAATTTCTCTGGGAGGGGAACAGATAGATATGATGGCTGGGTGTTACAGCCATTTGGACAGAATGATAAACAGCATGACAGACAGCATGCTGCGTGTGTGTGTGAGAGAGAGAGAGAGAGTGTGTGTGTGTGTGTGTGTGTGTGTGTGTGTGTGTGTGTGTGTGAGTGAGAGAGAGGGGAGAAGATAGAGAGATAGATAGTGTCCCTGACTCATGGCTGGAGTGTTTTGTGTGTGAAGCATGGTTTTCAATATAGACAGAGCAGGCTGTGTGTGTGTATTTGTGTGTGTGCGCACATGCATGTGTGTATAGAGGTGAAGTTGTGTCTGTGTGTGTGTGAGTAAGAAAGAGATCAGTCTGTATAAGTGTGACCTGATGGAAAATTATTTTCCATGGCTTTCCTTAACTAAGTTGGAGTGTTTCCGTGGCCTAACAATTTTTATTCCGTCCTGGTTTGTTATATTTTTCTTTCAGCTCAGAAAAGTTCCAAAGGGCAAAACAGTCTTGCAGGCTTGCTGTGGAGAAAACCTGCTGAAAACCACCATCTAATAAATGGAATTTCTGGTATTTTCCTGTGACCCATTTCAGAGTTCCTACATCTTTTTGCTAATCAAATTCCAAGACTTCCGAGACTCCCAGACGATTCCATGACATACTGTACAGCTCAATTTCCATGACCAATATTTGTCAGAGTCTGTGTTGCAAATGTCACATTTTTTTACATTGAATATCTGATGTGAATGTCTCAGGTCTTATTTCTGGCTACAACTACCACTTAGGGCCGATGTTATCTAGGAAATTTGGGTTTTTATTCCTCAGGGAAGCCAATCAATAAGCAGCCTTGACATTAAAGGTTTCACTGATTGGAAAAAAAGATTAGAAACAAATTTCCTACAACTATATGAACATGTTTCATTTTCCATAACATTTTCAGGCCTGGAAAACAGATTTGTTGAATGACTTTTCCAGGTTTTCCATGACTGTAGGAACCCTGCCCTTTGTAAAATTCCCTGATATTCCCTGAATTTATCGAATTCCCAGACTTTCCCTGTCTGAAATTCACCACGTGTATCTGTGCTTCTACACTAGGTCTACACGTGGATATGTGAGATGGACGTGGTGTGGTACACGTGCAAAACCACACACACACACACACACACACACACACACACACACACACACACACACACACACACACACACACACACACACACACACACACACACACACACACACACACACACACACACTCTGTATGCACCTTGACAGCTGGTACACTCGCAGCTGTGTATGACGGGCAGGACGACAGGCTCGCTCTCTCCGCTCTCACACTGCAGGCTGAGGAAGCGAACCGGGTTGTCAGGATCCAGACGGTAACTACAACACTCACACACTGACTGGAGGTAGGGCTCCTGATGGAGGGAGGGAGGAGAAAGGGAGGAGGAGGAGAATGATGGTGGGGGATAGGAGGAAATGGAGTATGAAGGGAGAGGAGACGAAGTCCATTCAGAGAGAAGTAAGGAGAGAAAAGGAATGATGAGAAGAAGATGGAGAAGAGAGGGGGAAATGGAGGTAGAGAAGAGAGATGAGATGGGAGGAAGGGAGGAGACGGGAAGAAGAGGAGAGAAGTGAGGAGAGGAGGCACAGGAGGATGTGAATGGAGAGGGAGGTGATGGGGAGGGCAGGGATGAGAGGAGAGAATAGAAGAGGAGTGGTGAAGAGAGGAGACATGAGGAAATTAGGAGATTGGAATAGAGTATGAGGGGTGAGGAGAGGATGAGGTTAGAGGCGAGGTGATAAGAAGAGAGCATATCAGACGAAGGAGGGAGAAAGGAGGAATGGGAGACAGGAGGGCAGGAGAGGGGAGGTGAGGGGGAGAGAAGAGAGTAGAGAATTGAATTGATGGGGGAAACAAAGATGTGAAGGCAGAATGGAGAGAACGAGGTGAGAGAGAGAGTGGGAAAGTCAGCAGAGAGGAAGGAAACGAGAGACAAGAAAGAGGAGGAGAGAAGATACAGCCACAATGGAGGGAAAAGAGAGGAGGAGGAGAAGCGGGTGGGAAACCAGGAGAAATCAGGGAAATCAGAACCAACAACACAACATGTACAATACAAGTAACATGTCAAGTGACAAGTTTAACTGAATGTAGCGCAAAAAAATACATACAATCAATAAACATGAAACAAAAATAAACAATTTCCTCATCTGCATCCACAACATCCAACAATCAGATCAGTTCAAAACACATGAAGTCCATCATTTAGTCAAGACAAACTGATACTACTTCTACACACTTTATTTTTAAGAGATGTTAAATTATGATCTTCCGGTAATAATATAACATTTTGGAATAAAACTATTGAAATATAAAAAGACTCTCAGTAGCAGCCTCGGTTTTCTGCATGGCAACTTCATGGAAGCGGTGCTCATGAGTGTCTAATTTTTGCAGGATATATAAAGAAAGTATATGACAGGAAGTGATGAACAGATGATGGGAGAAGGAGGTGTGACACGGAGGAAGGGAGGGAAGGAGGGAGGGATCAGTCCAGAATCAAAAACCTCATACCTTCATTAGACCACTGCACACACCGAAAGATCAGCACTATGTGTGTGTGTGCGTGTGTGCCCTGAACAATGACTACTGACACTGTGACTTCCTGTGAACGCGTCCTTCCTTCTGCTACTCCTGATGATCAATGAAAAGGAACTTCTCTGTGCCGCCTAGTCACCAGCTACTTGTTCCCCGTTGCCACGGTAACGGGGGGTAACGACACATTTAGCGGAGCTGATGTTTATTTTTACTAAGCTCCCAGCATGGCTGCCTCTATTTTTACAGACACCAAGGAAGAACAAAGTCACTGTAGTGATAAGATGACAAGGATGAAGAGACACACGTGGAGGCAGGAAAAGATGGAGAGAAGAACACTGGCAGGCTATACAGCTGCGCCCCACTCCTGGACTCCCATCCAAACCATGTATTTTTAGACCGCTGAGACGATTCTGTATTTTTATTGGCCAGGCAACAAATTGTTTTTGTGTATTTGGCTGTATCCACTGTTGACAAAACGGTAAAATCAATGATTTTGTAATAGGTATTATAGACTAAGAGCATGGTTAGAGTGTTAGCTGTACCCCGCACGTGTCCAGAAGGCCTGTGTTCATCTATGAAGAAGAAGCGAGATCACAGCATCACGTGTGAGAAGGTGTGTGTTGGAAAAAATAAAACATGGAATACACTTAACACCTTGATACCGGTGCAGGTCTGACGGGAAAAGCAGATTGGCTTTTTGGTTGCACGATGAACAAAATGATTTTACTGTATTTTTAGCAACTTCGATCATCATATTGACTATTTCAGTCCGACAGACAAATGAATCTTTCAATACTGATCATATGCCTAATTGTAGAAATTTAAGTTACGTTCGAAGATTATATACAATCAATTGCGTCGCCCCGATTTGCAATTAAGCAAAGCATTAAAACCATTAGGGCCGACAGCACCATGCAGCCACGATGCTGTCAAAATGTATCTTGTCACTGTTGCCAATTGACAATCAATTGCCAAGGCAATACCCATCTGTTACCCCAATATGTTGCACATGCATCATGACCTTTAGAGTGTGTGTGTGTGTGTGTGTGTGTGTGTGTGTGTGTGTGTGTGTGGCTCCATACCTCCAGGATGACATCGGTCCTGGACAGACAGCGGCCTCTGCAGAAGCTGACCTCGACGTTGTCAAGCCGACAGTCTCCCTTAGTGATGTTCCTGACCTGCATGTAGCGACGACACTCTGGCACCGGTTCGCCTGAGGTGGAGGAGCAGGGAGAGGAAGGAGAAGGAAGGAGAAGGAGAAGGAGGAGGAGGAGGAGGCGGAGGAGGAGGGAGGAGGGAGGAGAAGGGAAATGGGCCAAGGAGAGAGAGCACAGAGAGTGAGGAAGTGGTGAAGAATATGACGGGCCAAAAGCAGGAAACGGAGAGGAAAGGAAGGTTTTGTGTATTTGCATTAACAAGACAAAAAAAGAAAGGGAGAGAGAGGGAGAGGGAGAGAGAGAGAGAGAGAGAGAGAGAGAAAGAGAGAGTGTTCCAGAAAGCACAGTGACTCTGCCATGCCCTCACAGTGTGTGACATTTCCTCCAGCAGGACGAGAGATTAAAGCCCCAGAGTCGGCTAAGTCTCTAACTGGGTACTGCAGCACTTTCACCTGCTAGGACAGGAACCATGAAACAAACTGGTTTCACAGTAACGTCACAGCATGAAGCTTTTGATGTTTAAAACAAAATGTTAGTTTTCTATTTTGCATTACAGTTTAATAGTTTTTACTATTCATCCATTATGTCATTAATCATTCAAGTGCATCATTGTAGCCTTTGACACTAGAGCTGTACTCGTCTACTAGTGCAGTACGTCATATATTGATTATATTGATTATATATTGGTTTTTGTGGCCACAGCCTGTGTTGGTTGGGAACAACTAATTTGTTTTCCTGCATGTGGCGTACTTACCGGGAAACTCCTTCCTGCAGACCGGACAGCAGCTGCCTGGTTCCTCCACCTTGACTTCCCCCTGAGAGAGAGAGAGAATATTGGTTTTACATTCATGTAAACAGGCAGGTCACCTATCAGGAATAATCCACATCTTCCTATAAAGACATGTCTGTTTTGCTACCCACTGAGCAAGCTTTTAAAAAGATGCCTAAATGATTTATAGCGTCTAGGCTAAATTTAGGGTGGGGTTTAAAAGAGAGAGTTTACTAGACATCTACGGAAATTATTTCATATATTAGTGAGGTAGTTAGCATGAGCAGCGATAGCCACCGTGGCTGGACAGACAAAGAAAACTCAAAAGAAAGAAACAAACTTCACCAATAGAAAAACACACTTTGATTGACAGGTGATCTCCTGGAAGTGCAGTGCAGAAACACCACACCAAGGAGAGGAGGGGAGAGGAGAGGAGAGGAGAGGGATAGACTATATATACACATAAGTCTGGTATTTTAGATGAAAAGGAGAGAAGAGGTGAACAGATGATGAAAGGAGGAGGTAAGAGGAAGACAGAGACAGAATGACAGATAGACAGACAGAGGGCGAGGCTGACAGAGAAGAAAAATAGCAGAACAAAGAGGACGGGCAGGGAGAAAAAAGGCAGAGAGAAAGATGTAAAGACCAAAAATAGAGGAGAGGAGGAAGAGGGACGGAGAGAGAGACAGTGAGGTGAGGACACAGAGAGACAGAGAGGGAGGACACGCTGAGATCCAGAGCAGTCCAGTGTCCCACTCTGAGAATAGCTGCTGTGAGCACACTGAGTCATGGTGTCCCAGTAAAGACACACACACACACAGCAGGCTGACACTAAGCATCAGCACCCCTACCACCACCAGCACTAACTCACCCCTAGGACTCCACCCAACTACATAATTTCTCTGACACACACACACACACACACACACACACACGCACACACGCACACACACACACACACAAACACCCTGCTGCCAACTGCACCGCCCCCGGCGTTCCCTCAGGAATGAAGGGAGCCCACGCACCTAAAAGGGGGGAGGTCACAGAGAAGACCTCTTAAAGTGTGTGTGTGTGTGTGTGTGTGTGTGTGTGCGGGTGTGAAAACGGGATGCTTGGTTATTTAAAGGAAAAGACACTTGACATTTAAAGAAAAGGGTAATGGGATTTTTGTAATTTCAAGACTCTGTGAGACGGAAATCATAACTCAGTTAATGTGGCTCTGATCAGAAAGAAATATGAGCAGGATTTAGCAGCGTTGTCTTTTGAGAGGAATACAGCCTGACAGGCTTTATCACCTGATTAGATTACATTTCATGAACAGAACTTGTGACATATCGCCTTGCAGAAGGGGGCTGTCAGCCGAGCAGCTTGAGATCGTTCAGAGTTTTCAATTTAAAAAATGCTATGCGCTTAAGTGTAAGTTGAGTTGTAAATAACACACTGTCAGTACACTGACAGTAGCCGATTCCCAGCCTGTCAGGAGAGGGAACTCTTGTGCATTACATGACCTTTTTATATCAGAGAGGATAACACAAGGAGTATTTTCACCAAGGCATGAGTTGGGGCAGCTAGGGGAGGCGAGGGATTTCAAAATGCAAGCCCTGCCAGACATTGGGCCTCATTCAGGAATGTTTTCGTAAATTACTCGTAAATTTGTCGTATGCGTACCAGAACACGAGACCTCGATTTGTGCGTAAAATGCCAATTGTTCGTAAATTGGATGCGCGTGCCTGTTGAAGCCGGTTTTAAACGCTGTTCAACACCTTAAAAGGCTGCAGACTGAAGGGTCGTGTTCAAGTAAACCAGGAAAAAGAGGGAAAAAGAGGAACTTCGTGGAGTCCAGTTTTCAGAAGCATCAGCAGCGGAGTCACAAGAACTGATAAAACTAAAGCATGGCAAAAAATTATTAATGCTGTCAATGGTGTTTCAGCAGAAACACACACCGTTGATGAGGTAAAAACAGTTTGACATGAAACTACATTGCAAAAAAGTATCATATCAGCCACGGGAGGACGGCAGCGCACTGAGCCGCTATCCGACATGGATCAGAGGATCAATCAATAAGAGGACAGACCTCACTGTCGGGTGTCCAGTTGGCATTGGAGTTAGACTCAGATCAGATCCAGGCTGCATCTTCATCAGATGGTAGGACTATGTTATTGTATTGGTAAGGCATCCAGTCCATGTGATCAACCCATTACAAGTTGGATAATCTTGTGTTGTTATGAATGAGGACAGTTCGACAAATGCGCCATTTCAGCCTATTAGGTCTTTTCTTCATCTTATAACTTGAAACATCTTGTTGTTGAGGTTTGGCACTACTGTAAAGGATCATAAAGAATAACCTGTTCTAAGTGCATTAACATGTTTCCAAACACACAAACACATTTCCGCATTTTTCCAAGCACTTGTAGGATTTGATCGTACCAAACGAACAAATTCAGATACGAACAAAATGATGAATCTGACTATGTTCGTAGAAACGTTCATACTAACGTTAAACGATCAAATCTGATCGCACGCACGTTTCGTGAATGAGGCCCGGTGTGTGCACCAGCCTAAGACCTGATGTACTGGGTCTACTTTGTCGAGCTAACTGGGCATTGAACCGCACCTTGAAGTTCTGGATGTTGGCAGAGTTTATTTTTACCTTGGCACTATTGTTACAGTGCCATAAATTCAGCTTAGTGAGACACTTCAGTCCTCTGTAATTGTACACACAGGAAGTCATCTTCTACAAATGATCTGTTCATTATTGGGTAGTATCTGATCTGATCTACAGTAAAAGTTGCACAGTAAAAAATATGACTTTAAATATGAATATACACACCCTAGACATTTTCACCACCCACAATCCTTTTGGCTATGTTAATACCACAAAGAAAGAGAATGGAGTTGCAGCCTAGAAACACCTAGAAGGACCATTTTGTTTGTATACATACATTTTTTAAAAACAAAATATGACAATAAATATGACATATGACATCATCATATTTTGGACTGAACAGAATCTGTACTTGGTACCAAGCGTTCCACCTGGCTCAAGGACTATAAAAATCTATTTATATTTCATGTGCAGGGATTTCCCCCCTACAACTGCTTCTAGTTGTACAGAGCATGTGCAGAATTGACCAATCGGCTCTCAGCTCTTCTGCTAGACGGTCCGTCCGATAACCGCTCATGTGTGCATGTTGTCTGCACATCGTCTGCAAGACGGGTACAGTAGATGACAGAGGACCATGACAAGCACTTAGCAGTACCCAATCCTCCATGACATCACCAGTACACAATCCATGTATATTTTGTTACCCCAGATTCATCAGTCAACATTATAAAACTGCGGATGATTCCAGCCAATTTCCAGGCAGAAGCTGTGTTTCAGAGGGGTAGAGGGGAAGGGTAAAGGAAAGAGTTCAGGCCTGTGGGTGGATCGGACAGTCACGTATTGATTTACCTAGGCCAGCAGCTCACAGAGAACATCCCACATATTCTTCAGGGAGCCCAGCACTTTCTCCTGTCGTCACAAGAAAGCGCTAATTGAGATGTTTCTGAGCAATGGAGGCACTGTGCGAATTGTACCACCTCAGGGCAGCAACAGGGGACAGATGTGCTTGGCTGGGAAACTGACCGTACTGAGGTATGTGGCATCATGCAGATGTTCAGCTTCAGTTCCCCAGACATACATCAAGAACGTTTTACTGGGACCACAAAACCAGCTGACCTTTCGGCAACACCCCATTTGCAGAACCACCTCATACAGTTGTTTTGGTTTATTTAGGTCCAAGGGATTATCTGACAACCAGCTAATTGAGGCTTTATGTTACGAGACAGCTGACAGATGCACAAGGCAGAAGCTGCACAATCAATACCACTCTGATTCATAACTACATCCATTTGATTTCCCAGAGGAGACCTGAATGTGTAAACACCTCCAATACCAATGATTTGACCTAGTTGTTGTATCTGTCAGCATTTGACTGCCTGTGCATCCATTGCTGTTTTTCCTCCCTATACTCACTCGCTCCTAATATGTCTGAAACTCAACTGTTGCACTGTCAAAATCAAATAACCAACCAGAAAATGACTACTCTGACATTATGATTACTAAGAGAAGATGAGCAGTGCAACAGAAGACCTTGGTAGAGCTGATTGGTTGTCAGAGACTCTTTAGGGTGGAGACACAGAGACAGTCATCATTGGTTATTGGATGGTTGTCAAAAGAAACAAAAAACAAGCTGATTGGTTAATTATACTGTATGTATCTGCTCTGTGTAGCTACAGAAGAATAAAAGCTGCAGATAATAGCTACATAAATGTAGTTTTACACTCCACAAGCCAAGATTAGTTGGTCGCTAAGACGTTGGAAAAAAGGTTTTAGTGACAAAATAATGGACTATCGGCTCCCCGCGGACGTCCTTACGAACAGATACAAAGTAAAGTAAATACAGGACTGAGTGTTAGTGTGTGTCTCACCTCATCGCAGTAGAGTGGAGGGCACCTCGACTGGCACAGTTTCCTCCCGTTCACACAGCGACATGACAGGCAGCCCTCCTCCCACTCCGAGCCAGCCTGGTGCACGCACACGCACGCACACACACGCACACGCACACACACACAGACACACACACATTTCATTTTTATTAGCTTTATTGGCGTAGGTGCTCCGATAGTGCCTCAAAATCCCATTACTTCACACACATCAGTATTATTTCCTCACCTTTATTGATCCGGGGAAAACTTGACAAAGCAATTTCAGCACCGGCCAATACAAGTGTGATGAAAGGTGGTTGGTCTTCGATCATAATCCGACTCTGTTTTATTTATTTAATGTACCCACTAAATCTCTGGTGGCATAATTTAAAAACAAAGTTATGGAGGCACATGAACACCTCTTGGTCGGGCTGTAATTATAACATCACATAATAAGAGACTTGTGTGTGCTACGGGAGTCGTTGCCAGCACTCAGTTCTTACCCGCACAAAAGCACCCACTGGGGATCGCGCCTGTAACTCACACTGAGCCATTTGGCATAATGGTTATGGGGTGGTTAATTAGAAAGCCATGAAGGGTCTTTATATGGACATTAGCCATCGCAACCTGACAGAGAGAGAGAGAGAGAGAGAGGCATGGACAGACAGACAGACAGACAGACTGTGAGAGAGGGATGGGGGGGTACAGGGAGAGAGAGAGAGGAAGATAGAGGGAGAGAGTGAGGAATAAGAGAAAAGGGAGGGAGAAATAAAGGCAGACAGACCAGAGAAGGGGACCCAAGCTCACTGTTTGATTAATTCTCCTAATCTTATAATATCCCTTCCTTCATAAATAATTCCTGGCAGGCTCGCCGAGCTGCGGTCCGAGCGCCGGCTTTCTACGGGGTCTCCTGCATTATTGATGAGGCCGAGGGCTGCAGAGGCATTGTGGTGTAATGTGGCCCACGGGGCGCGTCACTCATCTTCTAATAGGCCCTTCTTTATGAGTAAATAACACAATGGAAGTGAATGGGAGGGCACGTAAACACCGTGCTAATGGCAAGGGTCAGACACACACCACAATGAGACAGGCACAATGGGTACAACCTGCCAAGCTGGCTGGGCAGCAGCTGTCTGTTTGCTCTGGGTGTAAGCCAGCGTGCACGTGTGTGTGTGTGTGTGTGTGTGTATAATACATGTGTGGTTGCACGTGTATGTGTACACCAGTGTGCTTAAATGTAAGTGTGTGTCCCCAAGTGTGTGTGTGTGTGTGTGTGTATGTTTGCCTGGGTGTAGAAAACCAGCCCAGTGGATGTGTTTCTGTGTGTTTGCATGTGTGGATGTCTGCCAATGTGTGTGTGTGTGTGTGTGTGTGTGTGTGTGTGTGTGTGTGTGTGTGTACGTGTGTGTGTGCACCTCTCGCAGCATGCCCTGGTCACGGCAGGGGCAGAGGGCGGGGATGACACAAACGCCGTCTGTGTTTCGGTAAAGCCCCTCCCGACACACGCAGCCCTCCGTGGACCCGCTGCAGTTGACAGGGGAGGAGGTGTAGATCTCCTCGCAGCTCCTCTCGCACACCGGGATCTCCTCTGATGCGCTCCTCCTCCTCCTCCACTGCTCCCCGTCAGGGCAGGCTGCAGGGGTGACGTGACAGGGGTGGACAGGGGAAGAGGAATTAGATGAGCGCGAGAAGGTGACAAGGAGCAGAAGAGAAGATGGGGATGGATAGAGAGGATGGAAAGGGAGGAGAAGGGGGGCGCATAGGAGGAGAGTAAATGGAGGGAGGAAACAGAGGACAGGAGGAAGAGGAGAAAGGGGAAAAGGGGTGGGAAAGGAGGAGGAATTGGAAGAGAAGGGGGAATTAAAGGGGAATGAGGAGGGCGTGATCAGGAAATGGAACAAGAGTGACAAAGCATTTATCACCATGACACCTTAACTCGCTCTTTTTTCTCTCTCTCTCTCTCTCTCTCTCTCTCTCTCTCTCTCTACAGGGTGACTACAGGTTTCCACGGGTTGCATTTAGCATTTTGCCAGACCTTTTTCATGCCGGTTCAAATCACTTTAAGCCCAATTAAGCTCCAAATCTACTTTCCACTAGAAAAGTAGTGCACTGAAAAAAACATTTCAAGACCTCTGAAACTGTTTTTAAGACTCAAACAAATCTTTCAACACCTTGAATTTAAACAGTTTGGATTAAAACACTTTGCAGACACCCTGAAGAAATTGTTTATTTGACCAACAGGACATCACTTAATCCCTCTTCCTCTCACTCACCGCAATCAGGGGCTGTGCAGGTGGTGATGCGGTGGTCGGGACCCTCACATGGGACCCCTGCATATCGCCTGGGCTGGAGGACGGTTCTGGCGGCGCTACGTTTCCCCGTACCACAGCTCGCTGAACAGGGGCTCCACTGGGACCAGCTGGACCACTCACAGTCAACTGGAGGAGGAGAAATGTGGAAGGGTGAAGGGTGGGGGTTGAGCTTAGTGTTTCCTTTACATTCATCCTGCAATTCCTCCATATTGGCAAGGAAATGTACAGGAAACAGCGCAGTTTGTTATTTAATAAAAAAGTGTTGATCTAACTATCTTTTTTTTCTTCTTTTTTTTACAAAGGCTCCCAATAGGCTCTGGCTGTGTTTGTATGATTACGTTACAGAGTTTACTACACCATGTAGTTGCTGTAGGTAAACTCTGGTGTACTCACGATTCAGAAGAGGAGGGAGTGATGGAGAAACAGAGAGAGAGATGAAGATGGCCACATAAACCTAACACTCATTTTACAAGGGGTCTTTAAAAGTGCCCATGTGTTTGGTGTTAAGCACGGTTAACACTGCTTAAGCCACAGCAGAGCTCTCAGTGACTGTGGATGTCACTCTAACCAAAGCTATTCCCAGTCCAGAGGAGTGAGTGATGGAGGGAAGGAGGGAGAGTTGACAGAGCGGGAGGGAGTAGGGCGAGATGGGGGAGGGTGGAATGAAAACACTGAGAAAAAAAGAGGATGAAAATGAAAGTGGAGGGTAAGAAATGGCAAAGCAAATTGCAAAGAACACGTAGAAAGGATGAGGGCAGGAGGAAGAATGGGCGAGACGGAGAGAAAGAGGCACAAGAAAGAAAGAGCAGCACAGTAGGTCAAATGCTGACAGATGAAAAAGCTAGGTCAAATCACAGAGGCATTCACACATCCAAGTGCCTTCTGAGAATATAAGGGGAAGGGGAGGCGTTGCACTGTATGACACCATGTTCCCCAGCATCACAAAGCTCTATCTCCCCCTACTAGTAGAAGAGGGCACTGCATGTTTACGAAACACAAACCCAGTAATGGCCTTCGCAGGCCGTGATTGATGCGACTGTTGCTCAATTATTGCTGCCAACTGTTGGTGCAGCTGTTACTATACATAGGTTGACATATCTATCATGGCCTTGAAGGTTCAACCAAAGATTATTGTTGCCATTAGTAAAAGAGAGAGACCGTATACATTGCAAGAGAAGCTTTTGATAAGAGCAGCTGTGGCAGAGCATCACTCACCATCGCAGGGCTCTGAGGTACAGTTAAACACTCCTGCTTGGCAAACACTGGAGAGAGAGAGAGAGAGAGAGAGAGAGAGAGAACAAAAAAACATTAGAATTAGACCTTATTACAATCGAAGGTTGTGACACCAAAGCAATCATCCTGTCAAACAGCTGAGCCCATCAGACGATATTAAATGAGGATCAAATCCCTGTCACAAAGATGAAATGACTTACGGCATGTCTGGATGTCTGTTGCAGGCCAGACTATCTATTACAGTCGATAACATAACACCAATTGGATTGCATTTTAAAAATTCAATATATCATTCTCAAATGAATTGATACCCTGGTATGATTAGCATAAACCAATCAGACCATGGTTGAGACGATCAATAGCTTCTATCTCACGCCAGTGGTACTGTTAATAGTAGTTTAATTTAACTCATGTCCCCCGTAACCCCCCGTGGCTTCCTGCTGCAAAGAGGGTCTTCTTCTTCTTCTTCTCTTTGCTTTACTGAAGACGATCAACATGTTGGAAGTGGTTTTTCCATCAGTCTTTCATCTCATTTTGTGCTTCCTACAGATTTCCTGCAGAATACAACCTGGTGGTACACAATGTAAAAGCACAGTGGAGAGGCCAGTGTAGGCTGGACAGTGCAAACCTCCGCCAATGTTAAATTGATTTATTGACCCTCCACACACCCCTGGGTTTTGAAATCAAATCACTATCTGTTAGCTTCATAGTTCTGCATATCTGTTCATATTCTGCTGACAAACTACCAGGGGCAAAGACATCACCTCTGCGGCTGAGGTAGGTCTCAAAATGAATGTGGTAATGATTTATTGATGTTACAACGTTACACGTAGCACCACAATTATTGAATGCCAGTGAGTTATGTTAATAGCTGCAAATGGATGGATGGATGGACAGATGAACACATGAATGAATGCAGGAGGGAAGGTCACTGTGGATGCCAGACTATCTATTACAGTACATGACCAAGAAATCCATAATGCTTTCCTAGATAGAATCAGATGAACGGATGGAGCGATAGAAGGATTTATTTATTAATAATAAAGAATAACTGTGTTGTGAGACTTTATTTATCCCTATAGGGGGAATTCTCCTTTCTCTCCACACTCTCGCCACAGGGAGGTCAAGAGGTCAGGATCAGCTACTGGAGCTGGTAGGAGTTCACTGCCTTGCTCAATGACACTTCAGCAGATGATGCTTGACGATACGGGGGCATGAACTAAGGTTCCTCTGGTTGAAAGGCAGTCTCCCTGCTGACTGAATGAATGTACGCAACCATGCATAGTATGTTACCATGTGTTGCAGAGGTGCTTAATGGTCGTTCCAGGGGGCAGCAGGGCTTCTGAGATCCCCTCAACGCTGATATTCCAGCTGTGGTCACCAAAAGAGAAGGGTGGACAGGGACAGTCACCATGGGATACACAAGAGCCTCCATGCAAAACCTGGCAGAGAGGATGAGATGGGAGACTGTGAGTTTTAAGAGACGAAAACACATCTGGAAAATGCATTGCACATTCAGACAAACGCAGAGGGGTCCAGACCTGTCCAGGCGGGCAGGTGCAGCCTGGGGTGCAGGGTCCAGGTAAACACTCAGTCTGTGGCCACAGGTCCTCACAGGTATATGGACAGGAACCAGCGCACGCACTGAATACCTGGCCACCAGGACACTCTGGGAATGACGGAATGGCGTTGTTGAAAAACTATATTGCTATACTACTATAACTATTACTGTGTGTGTGTGTTTTGGTTACCAGGCAGGCAGCTGTTGGTGTTACAGACAGTGTGCTGCTCAAGTGGTCCGGTGCACGTCTGCCCACCAGGCTCTGGTTCCCTGTGGACTGTCTTGTTCCGCAATGACACCCCGCCACCACACGAGGCGCTGCACTCGCTCCAGGGCGACCACTCACTCAACACACAACCAACTGGGGGGAATGAAAAGATAGAGATGGAAGAATGGTGGGCAAGGCAGAGTGTCTTCAAGTCTCATCAAGAACTTGTAAGGCCTTGAGTCTAGATCATATGATTTCAGACCTGGGCAGGCGGGCAGGTCACAGCTCTCCGTCTGAATGGTGTCAGTACAGGAAGGACCGGCCTCGGTGTCCTGGCAGGGGCGTGTCCTTGTCCTTTGGCCACGCCCACACGATGCTGAGCAGGTGCTCCATGGGCTCCAGGGCTCATAAACTGGACAGGAAAGTTTGGTGCACACCAGGGTGCCATTCTTACACACACTGGAGATGGAGTGGGGGAGAGGGAGGAGGTTGTGTCGCCAGAAACGAAGCAACATTTTAAGTGTGAACAATGATGAGGTTTGATCCCACACTTACAGTAACAGTACTGTTGCAGTAAGGTGTGTGAGCTTCAGATATGACAGCATGTGACAGCTTAATAGAGGCTCTTTTAATAGAGGCTATTTTGAGGCTCGAAAAGGTTTGTTTAAATGTGTAATGTTTAGAAACACTGGAGTATAACAGACTTTGAGTTATGATGGGGTAGCAAAGCTGATTTTCGATCTCCAAGCCAAAATGTTCGATGCCTGACATACAGAATGCAAAGTCTGAAAGCCTAATCTTATATGTTGGTCTTAATGAGAAGCTCTGATATTGTCAGCAGATGAGCTCAAACTACTTCTCATCATACTCATCATGCTCTTTAAAGGAAAACAAACCCATTCTCACCAGGCGTTACAGTCCATGGTGAGGTTCTCCGCTGGGCTGAACTCCAGAGTCCCATTGCCTGATGGGATACCACAGCGGCACTCTGTCACCGGCACACAGCGACCATCCTGCAACAACTGTCCCTCCGGACACCGACAACCTAAGAAAGAAGGAAGGGGGCAGAGAGAGAGAGAGAGAGAGAGAGAGAGAGAGAGAGAGAGAGAGAGTTTGATGATTAAGATTGCAAAAGAGTCATACTGAGACAAAGTCCTTTATTAAGGAGAAGCTACCCGAGTGACAGGCTCCTTGGAGACACTGGACATGCTCCCATAGGTCGGTGCAGCTGCGAGGACACTGATTGGCACAGTCCTCTTGGTAGGTCCGCCCCCTATCCTCACAGCGCTCACCTAGGACACAAGTAAAGTACAAAGACATAAAGAAATACTCAGAACTCACCACATTTACAACTTCACTCTTTACAAATTGGGCTCCACTCGCCCTGAGAAATCTCTGTCCAAATGTGTATCAAGCCCAAGGGGCACAGCTTTTTGTGAACTGCTAACACTTTTCTAATTTTCAACCTGAGAAAATGACTGAGAAATTCAAATCCTTTGGGTTTGGGGGGGCGGTGAGTCTTAAAAGGAGAGTCGTACCCGGGCAGAGTCCGGTGTTGCAGCTCTGGCTCTGTGTCTGCTGGCTCCTACAGCGGGGTCCTGGAGGAGAGGCCAGGGGCCGTCGGTGGCGCTGCCTGACCCCACCGCTGCAGGGCTCGGCACAGGCGCTCCAGCTGCTCCACGCACTCCACTGGCACACATCTGGAAGATTATCATTCCCATCATCACCTCTGCCCTCTTCATCATCTTCAGTCTAATCAACATCATAATCACTGTAATGATCGTATTCATGACTATGACTACTATTTTAATTGTTGTGATCATCATCGTCATCATCATCATCATCGACAACAACATATTTATATGGATATAACTGTGCAGCCAGGGTCCGAAATTAACACCCGCCAAGCGCCAATGGCGGGTAAATTTACTGTTTGGCGAGTAAATCGCGGAGGTTATCCGCCACATTGGCGGGTAAATGTTTGTACCACAACAGTACGTAAAACTGAGAGTTGCGTTTTGGGACGCGCGCACACACACACACACACAAACAGTGTGAAGACCCGCCCGCACTCTGCCTCTGATTGGCTCTGACCCTGACATTTTGAACACCAGCCAATCAGAGGCAGAGTAGGAATAAGAGGGTAATTATCACTTGATGCCGGACAGCTGCTAGTTACCGTAGGCAAACTTTTAAAATGTGGCGGTATTTGGAAGGAGTCAAGAGACCTTTGAAACGAAAACAATGTGACGAAAAAGAGGACGGAGACACACATTCAAGGAGAAAGTTTTGTGAAACGTGGAGGTTTGGAGATCGAGGAGTTCCCAGAGACTGGTTACGGTATGATGCTGAGGCTCTGGTGATGAGCTGTTCGGTGTGTCGCCAGTATGCCAAAGAAAAAAAACGATACAACTCGTTTGTAATTGGAAACAAAACGATGAAGGTGGCAGAAAAAAAACGATACAACTCGTTTGTAATTGGAAACAAAACGATGAAGGTGGATAAAAGTTCAATATATTAAAAATAATTACGCTTCAACTTTGCTCTGGCCTCTTCTTTAAGTTTGTATTCAACATAATACTTTATCTCAATGAAATGTATGGAAATAAATGTACATGTAACACAAAAAGGCAATTAATTATTTTGGCCGGTAAAAAATATGCTTGGCCGGTGGATTTTTTCATCTACCAGTCCACTTGGCCGGTGAGTCAAAAAGTTAATTTCGGACACTGTGTGCAGCACACCTGACAACTGGTAGGACCTACTGATTTATGGTTAAGAGAGGCTAGAGTTTGATATTATTCAAAGAGTTATTTGTTTATCCCCACTGAGCACTTCCCAGACATCCAGCCCCACTTGAGACGAGAGACACTCCATCTCACACGGTCCCACAGATCTTCACAAGCTATGATCAAGCACACCTCCTCCATTATTTGACATGTGTATCAAACCCAAGGTCTACTGGGCATAGTAGAAATTCACAGCCATTTTCCTTCATATCCGAAGGGGAGGGGGCAGAGAGGAATAGATAGACTGATGATGGAGTGAAATGCTTGACGAATCATTCTTTGCACACACCCTGCACCAAATCCAATCAACCTTATGTCTCCCCGGAGACAGATGGACATTTTCCTTTTTTCTTTTTTTAACTCTCTTTTTCCGCTTCCACTCCTAGAGGGAATAATGAGAAGAGGACAGTGGGGATGCACAAGACCAATTTTTCCACCGCTGATAGTGATTGTGGGTCCTTAACTTTAAGTGCCAGCTGATGCCAGGTATTAATTTAAACTGACAGCAGGGAACTGACACACTCCATTGGTGGAGAAACTCACTAGGAATGCATGATGCCATTTTTCTAGATGCCTACTGATTCTGAGTGGTACACGTAAGAGTATTGGCTGATATCTAGCACTGCTCCAATCCATTAGTGTTACCAATCATTATAGACTTCCACCTCATTGGGTCATTGGATTTTGTTTTTAGATATAATCAACATCCTTCTATTGGTGAAAAAGGCAGAAAACCAGGCGTCCATGTCAGCTGAGTGAGATGATCTTCTAGAGCAGGGGTGGGCAATCATGTGCAACAGAGAGTATGCAGCTTTTCACTCCAACCAAAGAATACGCCTGGTGATTTCACTGATGCCCACCTCTGTTCTAGAGCGTATTTTGGCAAACTGACTGACCATACAGTATCTATTGCCAACATATCGGCGGTATTGTTCTCAAGCCTCAGATGAAGACCTAGTGTTGCATTAGATTCATTTAGCAGACACTTTTATCCAAAGCGACATACAAAGGACATAAGGAAAAAAGCCTTGGAAACTTTAGTTCTCTTTTCAGTTTGGAAGTGCACGACAACCCATGGACCAAGAAGGTTCATAACATTGTGCAGACCTAGTGGACGTGGCATCATTGTTGATGGAAGTTGGAAATCTTGCCCCTCCTCATCTTGGCTTTAAGCCACCAGGCCACATTTGAAGCTGGGTCTGCTAGATGGCCTTGATATTTTAACAAGTCTCCTTAATCTGCTCATGCTCCTAGAGAGGTGAATGGGACTCTCTTGCATCTCCAAACTAAAAAATGGACAACAAACATTTGAAATGCATCTAACAGCTGATATACCTCTGGAGGAGCTTTGTGAATTTCCCTCCTACGCTTCAGACTGGGCACTCTAGCTGTTTTAAATTTTTCACTAGACAGACACTCGTCCTTTTTTTTTTGTCTGTCTTTTTTAAAATGGCTCCCAAAACCAGACATCAAAAGTTAAAGGGTTCTAATTGTGCCCACAGGAACCATTCATAGAAAGAGCTTTAAAAAGTCATTAGCATCATTATCATTATACAACGTCTGGCTGTCTGCCACCCCTTCTTCAGCAGACACTTTTATCTGGTCCTGTCTTCCACCTGTATTCTGGGCACCAGCTCATCCTGCCTCTCCTCTCCAGAGAAAGGCAGATAGAGTCACTTTACTACTGCAGTCACTTTCTGTAATTCATTTTGTTCTATGGTGCCTCGCTTGCTTTAATGCTGTGGAAACAGAGGGTAACCGAGGCAACGTACTGAATGGAACTGTGGTGTTGTTTTTGAGTTCCCCATTTGTTGTTTTTTCTTTAAGATGACTTGGCAATGTGAGAAGAAGATTCAGAACAAGGACTCAGTTGCTTCAGAGTGATTCTGTTTTTCTCCATGCAGAACACCATTACCTCTGCACATGTTAGTGTCTGGACAGAGCCTCTCCTCTGTCAGCGGCCCTGGGCATTGAGTCTCTTCGTCCCCTCCGGAGATAGGGAGACCAGAGTCCAGGTCCAAACAGGCCCGGTAGCGCCTCTGGACTGACACCAGGCTACTGCCGCCGGCAACCCCCGCTGGGGAAATGTTGTGTTGCAGGGAGGAGGAAGACGAGGGTATGCATGGAGAGCAGGGAGTCCACGCCGACCACTCGCTGAGAATGACTGGAATGGGGGGGAATTGGAAAGAGAGATGCCGACAGAGAGTGAAAGAATGAGATAAAGGAGAGGAGATGAGAGGAAGAGAAGTGTATGGATGAGGAAGAGTGTGGGATGTGAGGTGGAAAGAAGTGAGAGGCAGGATAACAGGATGGAATATAATGACGGGGAGAAGAAGATGGTGAGAAACGAATAAGATGGAGAGTACTCAGCAGATTATTTACAGAAAATATTTAGTCTTCAAACAAGAGCTGTTTCATTACTGTTCCTTCACAACTTTCTTACCTTCACACTCTCTTATGTCACACTGCAAAGTCCCATCATGGCAGAGGCTAGAGGAGAGGCCAGACAACACAAAAAAGATCAAAACTATACACATGAAAACTGACAGTGTAAAAGAAACAGCAAAAACAAAGAGAATATAGAGAAATAGACAGAGACAAAAGTGAAAGATTGAGATGTTATGTTGGATGAAGTGTTAAAGATGTTAGGATGGATAATATATATACTGGTAGCCTTAGGAGAAGAGCCCTATCTTACATGTATCCTGCATTAGCACTGTGAACAATGTTTTGTTACATTTAGACAATAAAACAAAGTCATGATATATTAGCTCATTAGTATCTTAAACAATAGTATTTCTGCCGACTAATGGCTGTGCAGTTCAGTGCAGCAAACCAATTTTAATTTTTCAAGCAGAGTGCAGCAGATGAGCAGTAGTGCAGCAAGTACTATTTTTAAATGTACTCTACTATGGCTCCATATGTAGATAGCAGACAGGGTCTAACCAGGTACTGCAGCCGATGGTGACAGTAGCCCCCTGAGGGACAGTGACAGGCGTGGGCGGTTGTCCTGAAGCTTGGTGCTGCAGGTGGACACAACCACACTGCTCTGGAGGAACACAGCTACCGTTCTGCTGCAGGAGACCCTGGCAGGGAAAACACAAGAAAGCAATAAAGCACAAGTAACAAGATGCATGATCAAAAGCTAACAGTTCTTTTGCCTCGTATTCACGCCTCGTTTGATGCTCAGTGCATATTACGCTGGAGTTGAGTCAACAGCGAAAAACATGAACTCACTGGCCAAATACCTATGCTACTGACTGTATACACAAGTCTGGGAAACAACATCAATCAAATGTATTTTTAATACTTCAAAATAAGAGTAGTACTTGACAACTGACGTGCCTATTTCTGAACATGTTCATGTATCTAGTGAGATAAAAGAGCTCACAGTTAATCTGCAATGCATTCATGTTGCCGCAAACTAGATCTCGCAACTCAACGTATTGAGATGAAAGTGATCAAGGGTGGATACTGATTATACTATCACAACATACATTTTCACTGCAACTTTGATTCACTGATGAAATGTTTCCAAGGAGTCAACATTTTATGCAGTCTTAATCAACTCAACACACTCCAGTGAGCTGCTTTCTTCTGCCCCCCTGCTGCTTTAGGTGGGCATCATGCGCCTGCCAGTAGGGATCTTTCAGGTTATTGCAATAAATCAATCCTGAGAGCTCCAAAACTAGGCCAAATTACAACAGAGACTTGTCATCACAAATTATATCACAGTGATATATTAATAATGAAATCCAGCACGTAGCATATTTAAACATTAAAAATGATGTCCGTATATATTTTTTGCTGGTCTTGTACAGCCACACTGGTCTGAGAAAACACAACTGAGAGCCGATGCCTAGAACCTTTCAGAATGGGCTGGAGATGAAAGACAAGAGTGGCTTTCACATTATTAGAGACATCCATTCAATCCACTACCGTCTGCTTTCTTTGACAGTGGATGTCTACTTGAACAAATCCTATTTATGTGAAATAAAGCAGAATAATAGTGAAGAACCATTCGTGTAACACGTGTACCTGTGGGCAGTAGCAGCCGGGCGTACACTCCCTGACACCTACACACAGCTCTCTGTGGCCCTGCAGTTCACACTGCTTCTCACAGGGCGCACCGCACTCCGAGTACAGGAACGGGGCTTCACAGTCTACAAACAGGACAAAAAAAGACCAGAAGGTAGAAAAGCTCAAACAGTGGAAACTTGTCTATGTGGGGAAAAATACTCATTCATCAGACGTTAGTAGTACACATTTTTCACTTGTTCATGTGTTCCCTTCTGGGGTTGTTTAAGGGTCTGGCACCTCACCATCACAGTGACTGAGGTTGCAGGCTCTGCTCTGTGTTTCCACAGGAGTGCACTGTTGCCCCCTGGTGGCAGGGGAGAGAGCTACACGGTGGCGCTGCTGCCTCTGAGACACGCAGGAGCACTGAGACCAAACGCTCCACTCTGACATGGGACAACCTGCGCAGAAACAGGGACACGTGGCAAAGGCACATACACACAAAAAGGGAGACAGACACAATGAAACAGAAGAAGAAGAAAAAAAAAGAAATATTGTCGCAGATTGTCTTAAATCTAAACATTGTATTAGGATAACTTGGTCAAAAGTATATGCAACTAATTCTTTATGTTTCTTTTAATCTAAATGAGGTACCAGGTGGGACGGTATCATAAACTTAGTCACAGATAAGAAACCGAAAGTCAGTTTACTACATTTTTTCTGTGTCTGACAACTTCTGAATTGTCATGCAGTAACCCTAACCCTTCTGCTACTTCAAGAAGGTTTAAACAAACACTAAAAGTTATTTGTGATTCACTAAGAATCTGTCAAACAGCACTCTAGGAAATTGGAATCACTGGATTTCTTCTGTTCCAGCAGACCAGATAATAAAAAGGAGAATGTTTTTAATGGACTTGCATGTGCACACTGCTGTTTGACTCTGTTTAGCTCTAGTCTGCCGGAGCCTGAAAACCCCACATATAACATGTTATATGCTGTATGGTACCTGGACAGGGTTGTTTGTAACATAGCTGAGTCTCCTCTCTGTTCTTCTCAGCCTCGATCTCAGCGGGACAGGCTGCATCGCCCTCCTCCTCACACAGACACACCCTGCGCCGCAACACCGACCCCGCGCCACAGCTACGGGAGCACGGTGACCATGGCGACCAGGGGCAAAGGTCATCTGGAGACAGACAGAGTAGGAGAGTTGGTAAGATCAGAGCAATATGAACTTTATACAGGGTAACTAAAATACTTTTACACCGGGCATTAACATCTCCAAGGTGATCAGATTGTATTTGGATAGATAGAAATTGCATCAAATCAAGGTGTAAATGAAAATGGGTGATTGGATCATGAGTGTATATCCAAACCACCTCCCGAGGTAGCCACAGATGGCCACAATAACAAAACAATATAAATGCAATGTGTCTCGACAATCACGTAAACAGAAATGCGCGTGCATCCAACCAAGATGAGGAAACGAAACACATGGCAGATGATTAAGGTAATAGGACGTAAATACTACAAGAGGACGTGACATGTGCGGCAATCGTTTTGGCAACAGCAAGAGAAATCCTATTTCGGTGTCTATTTTAATGTCAGGTATAAATGTAATCCAGCTAAATAATATCGGGACACAATTCAGGTACCAGATGGAAATAGAGCCCTTGTGTTAAGCGTGTATTTGGACATTCTGGCCAAGAGTTTCTTTCCAAAAAGCTTCATATCCATTTTGGATAGCTCGCTGCAACCTGACCTAGCTACCTACCTAAAATACAGATGTTTACATCCTCTATACTGTAACAATTTTATACACAAAGCTCTTTAAAAAAAATCACTATACACACCCAGACAGGGAGGCGCGTGACAGTCCTGGGCTTCTCTCTCCGGCCCGCTGCAATGGGACCCGTTGTTACGCGGCGGGGGGTTGACGCAGGCCCGCGTTCGAACCTGCGCCCCCCGTCCACAGGTCACCGGGCAGTCGGACCACACCGACCACGGGGTCCAACCGCCATCCACTGGCAAACGAGGCACATAGGATTTGGTCATTTGCAGTTCATGTTTTTTTCCAGACAATGACAACCGGGCAGCATGCACGTCATCTAGCCAAACTTCCCAAACTTCCCAAACTTCACTTCAAACTAACTTGAGATATCAAACTTTTCATGATCACGACTTAATTTCCTCATTATTTCGAGACAACAATCAATTATCTTGTCCGGCTAGTCTTCTTCTTCGCTTCAGACCTTAATTAAAACAAAATCTGATGCATTGATCACATTGTCAGTTCCACTTAAGTCTGTCTAGACACGTTGGCTGCACTGCCAGGTGAAGGCAACAGCAACGGGACAATCAAGTTGTGATTTTCAGCAAAACCATTCATTTGTTATCTCTATCTGTAGGTCCACTACTAGAGCATGGTGACACAAAGATGGAATGAAGTGGCTTTTGTAATTGAAACGACTGATGTGGCTAACAAACCCTAACCATAATAAACTCAAAAAACTGAAACGGTTTCTTCTCACAACAGTTAAACGTTAACAAAAGGTATATATGACAGGTAAGAGTATTTCTACCCACCTCGGCAGTCAATGTCTTGGCAATAATCTCCCTCTGGGGTGCATGTACTAGGAGGCAAGACAACAGAGGAAGTTTGAAACACAAAGTCGAATTTCAGACCCTTCCATTCATCGGATTCGCATGAGTGTGTGTGTATGTGCATGTGTCTGTGTGCTTGTACGATACGAGTCTGAGAGTGTTTGTCGGCTTTGTCCATCATCTCTGTCCATCTGTTTGTGTGTGTGTGTGTGTGTCTGTCTCACCATTGTTTACACTCGCCCTGCAGCCAGGTGTCTCCCACGCTGAGCTCCTGGTCGTCATGGAGACACAGAGGTGGGCAGGGTCCCGGGTCACATGGTTTACGCTGGACTTCCTCAAACTGACAGTCTGTTCCTGCAGCCTCTGGGACCATGGACCTGACACAAAACAGTTCCACAAAAAAACATCACATTCATATTTGAAGCAACACTGTGCTTTTGGCTTTTCTATGTTCTATTCATATCTAGTATGCTCTCTCTGCTGCGGCAACAACCCAGTTTCCCCACAGCCATCATTAAAGTTTCATCTATTCTAAGCGAAGTCAACTTCCAACACCAGATGCTCTGGAGATTCACTGTCACCATCGGCTTTCAGGCTTTCAGGCTTTCAGGCTTTTTTTTTTCATCTCGCCTCTCATTATCAGTAATTGCAAACAGGAAATTATGAAATTTGAAAAGTAATTAACTGGAAATAGGAGGATATAATATTACTTGGGACTACTTTAGATTTGTTTTAAAAATCCTACTTTCATAACCACACTAAATGAGTGGTGGGCCTCTAAAGCTGCACATATCAGTGGTTCATATCTCCCTGGAGAGTTACACATATTAAAAAGTGAATTTTTGTTTTTTCCTCTGTCCTCATTCAGTAGTGGTGCTCCACCGCTCCACCGCTACTTGAGAAAATGTGACATTAAAATGACAATACAGCCAAATTTATATTGTAGTTAAGTATCATAGGAAGGTTATTTTTAGCACTGGGAACATCACTGGGACAAAAGAGGGACATAATTGGAGCAAAACTAGTGATCCCCAAAAACTATTATTTGGCAGGTCCCTTTCTCACCTGTATCTAGTTCTCTGGCCCTGCCCACAGGAAGTGCTGCATGACGCCCAACTGGACCAGGAGCTCCAACTGCAGGTGGCCTGGCAGCTGTGATTGGTGCAGAGGAGCTGTCCATCAGAGCAGCTGCAGTTGTTACAGTCCACCTGATGCCAGCTGCCCGCCGCCCAGCTCTGTCCCAGTGAATCCACACAGTCACACTGCCACAGCTGCACACACACCCCGTCCTGCTGCAACTGGCCTGCGCACACACACACGTATACAATTTTATAGAAATACATGTTGATCTTGATGAGAGTTGGGTGACGATGAGCTGTTTGCCAAGGGTTCAGAAAGGTCAATAATGGCCTTAGTCTCGGCCTAACTAAAATGTGGGAAGAGTGATGCCAAAAGTGGGTCCAAATAGGCTCAGAGGGCTCTGAAACCAAGGCCACCAAAAGAACACACTTGTATTTTAACTACTTTGAGTCCCCTATAGGCTGTAGGACATAGGTGCAGGTGTAGGTCAGAACAGACAGGACTGCGTTTCCCAAAGGCATCCCAGAAATAGGATCACATTTAGGTGATATTGGCAGCGAGATAAATTTGGAAATCCCATCCTGGTTAGTAATGACAGCCGTCACAGTGCTTGGGGCAAAAGCACCCAGGTTAACTCAAGCACCCACCTGTGCATACACACACACACGCATACACACACACACAGCTATCTGTTGATTCAAGGACAGCAGCTACAGAACCTTTAGGGAAGCATCACCCGGATTAATACACGTGCGCACACACACACACACACACACACACACACACACAGGCTTATCTGTTAATAAAACGATAGCAGCCACAGTACCTTTAGGGCAACGGCAGCCAGGTTGGCATTCGGCGTTGCCCTGGCACTCTATGCCCTGCTGGAGGTCTGAGCAGCGCTGGGGACACTCGTTCGCGCAGGACACAAACTCCTGGCCTGGCGGGCAACCTTTCTCATCTGGGAGCACACAAGCAGAAGGTCACAAATTCATAGACGTTGGAGGCGTTTTCCTCTCATATTGCCATGAACGCTGATCACAGGCTTTGGCTATTGTTTGAATACAAAGACCTACCTACAAACTGAGCCATATGCTGATCCAATGACCATTCACCAGTACAAAGGATTTGGTGTGACTATCGCTTGTGCTATTTGGGGTGAGCTTCTACACAGGAACTTAGCTTGGATGATAGAGGGAAGGGGGCGGGGCATGTCAGCAGCTTTATCAAGTTGGCACCTCCTGTCACAGAAAACCCCCAGAGGGCTCAACAGCAAATGTCTGTCTATTGTTTCATGGTAATCAAAAATCAACAATATAACAATGTGTGTGTGTGTGTGTGTGTGTGTGTGTAAGAACATGGTGTGTGTCTATCTCACCACAGGGTTTGGTGTTGCAGGGTTTGACCTGGTTCTTCTCTCCTTCACACTTTTTCCCGCCGTTCTTGGGCGGAGGGCTGGAGCAGGAACGGGTCCGTATGGAGCGCCCACCGCCGCAGCGTTTATCACAGCGGGACCAGGGACTCCACCGGGACCAGCCTCCATCCACTGTAGCGCGCACGCACAGCACACACACACACACACAAATTAATTTATTCACACGTCATCACATTTTCAGAATAAAAGGGAGAATTTCAACACATCTTGAGGCTCTTGGATAAAAGCATCTACCAAATAGCATACACTATATTATTGTGTGTGTGTGTAACTATGCATGGCCATTTGTATGTTCATGTGCCCGGTCCAGGCTTCGGGTCAATTTAATTCTCAATTGTTCCATTCAAGACAGGATGTACTGTATGAACTGTTTTAAGAGAATCCACTTCCTGAATTGGTTGAATTGAAAGTGAATTGACCCCGAACACTGGTCCAGTTGGCTGACCTCGGCAGGGCCTAATGTTGCAGAATCGATGCTCCAGGTTTCCTCCCAGGATGTCTTCACACCAGGACCCGTCGGCCCCGGGGCTGATGAAGGTTCGGAGCCTGTGCTGCTGACCGACACCGCAGGACCGCGAGCAGGAGCCCCACTCCCCCCACCCTGTCCAGGAACAGTTCCTCCGGGCACAGTCCTCCCCCACACACGTCTCACTGCCATCTAGAAATGCACGCACACACACACGCACACACACACACACACATAGACACAACACAACATACATACAGCATTTTAAGCATCAAGATATCATATATAATTGCCAAATGAGACCATGGTCTAGACGACTGGTAGCCTCTACCTCGCATCAGTGATACTTTAAGTGCTAGTGTTTCTCAAAATGAAGACCATGTTTCCCCAAACCCCTCATGTTGAAAAGAGGATGTTGCTTTGCCACATATTCTGAAAGATTTATTTGTTTGCTCTGGAACAGCACCCTCTTCCTGTTTTGTGCCGTAAAGCGATATCCCTTTGTGCTGTAAGAGTAGAGGCTGGTAGAGGCTGCCAATCTTCTCGGCGATGGTCTTGTTTGTTTACGGTAATAGTAATAATGTCTCAAATGAATGTGGTAGTGACTTATTGACGTTGAAATGCTACATGTAGCATCTTTAAACAGCCACAGTCAATGAGTAGTGTTCATAACACTGGTGCCTTAGTGATGGATAAAATGAGAAGGAGAATATTATGAATGACCTATATTGTCTCCTCCTCTCCTCCCCCACCTCAACCCTCTATTCTTCTATTTGTCTTCCCTCTCTACTCACAAATACACACACCTGCGCACATACACACACATTATCATTTGAGGATGGCACCCCCCTTTGTTTGTGCAAACTATTCATCTATTCATCTCCCTTCCTGGCAAACCGATTTTAGATGAGATCCAAGAGAAAACAGTTCAGCTGCCCACCATCCTCCTGGTTAAATGAGAATAAATCACCTTCTAGGTTGACACAAAACTTCACAGTATTCTCAAATGAATTCGCTAAATGAAACAGCTAGCCAAGTACTAATCTCTCCTGATGCCTGCACTGACATAATGTATCAGGAAACAAAAACAGCAAGTCCAAAAAGCAATCTGTTCTGGGGTTTCTGGGGAAGATGAAATGTCAAGACCCTCCACCAACAATGCCGAACACAGAGTGCATATTATTCTCCCTCCTCAGGCTGTACAATTCTGAACAGCAATTCTTCGTCTGCTGTCTGATTAAAGTCAATAAAATGTCAATCTCCCATCGTCCTCCAGATGCTGGGCTCTTTTCATGAAAACTATTGATACCTAGGGGATGTGTACTGAGCAATACCTTGCTTAACATTCATACAATCCATTCTCAATCCATTCACTACTGGGAGCTGTCCAGTACAACTAAAGTCTTCTACTTTTGGCCACTGGAGCAGTTAGGGGTTAAGTGCCTTGCTCAGGAAGTATTTGACAGTACTTATGACATTCTTACTGGATGAATGGATAATTGGAGAGATAGATTGTGTTGTAGATTGAACGTTTTTGTATTAATTGATCAAGTGTAGAGCTAGACTTAACCGTCTACCTGAACACTGAGGCAAGTTGCAGGCCTTTTCCTGGTGGGAGTCCCCAGAGCAGGGAGGTTTGACACAACGTCGGTGACGGGACTTCGTGGCCGGGCTGAGAGCATCACTGCAGGTCTTAGTACATGGACTCCACAACGACCAGGGAGAGAAGCCTGCATCCTCATCTGTGAGGTGGAGGGAACAATTAATTCACTTTAATCTTGATTTTTCTATAAAGGGACATTTGGTTTACAGACAGGGTTTACAATAAAAACACATAACAAATCACAACATAGAGACAAAAAAATGATAAGACCTGCAGGGTAGATAGAAAGAAAGAGAGAGAGAAAGAAAGAAAGAAGAGAGTGGTGAGGGGTGTAAGAAAAAGCGCAACACTGATGGAGAGAACACTTAATACAGAAGTTGGTATAGTGTTGTATGGAGGGCTAAACTACCTGGGATGGTGGGCTCTTCTGTAGGACCAACGACTACTGCCAACAATAAGAAAACACCAGCCAGTTAACAATGTGCACAAGCAAACAACTGACAATACAGATTCACTCTGTAGTCACATTCCTTCTACTGTAAAATAAAGTTAGATGAGGCCATAAATAGTTGTCCGGGCCTGGGCTTGATTCAGTCATCTGAACAGCACAGAGTGATTTTGACCATTAATGCAAATGATTAAATGTGATGAACACACACACACACACACACACACACACACACACACACACACACACACACACACAGGTGACGTACCTGGGCAGTCTGGGGCCTGGCAGTAGGTAGTTTCCTGCCGTGGCCCCTGGCAGTCTCTCCCCCCATGGGCCGGGGCAGGCTGGGCGCAGCCCCTGGAGCGGGTCTTCAGTCCCAGGCCTCCGCAGGACAGGGAGCAGGGGCTCCAGGGGCCCCAGGGGGAGAGACCACCATCTACTGGACAATGCTCTAAGGAACAATTCCACCTGCCGTGCTCACACCAGCTGGAGGCAGTGGAGAGAGAGAACAGTGTGGAAAGTGTGTGAGTGTGACAACTGACGCCTTGCCAGTGTTTATATAACTCAGAGTTAATTTAACACTTTTTTTATAGTTTGAACACCTGCCCCTAAGCCACATCAGCTATGTGAGTGGACAAACAACACTCCAATCAACACTAATTAACAATGTAAAATTTGCTGTGAAGATATTCAGTCTGTCACGAGGGAAGGTGCTACATGCTGCATTTTGACATCAATAAATCATTACAACATTAATTTCGAGACACTAGTATATTTAATGAAAACAAACAAGGCCATCACTGAGAAGAATCTATTGGCCTCTACATCGCGTTTTAATTTGTGCGCCTCCGGGTCAGATTATGCTGGAAAGCTGCTGGATTGCTTTACAGCACAAAACAGGAAGAGGGCGCTGTTCTTTCCGCACAAATAGAGCTACAACTTTCAGAGTTTCAATTCTCAATTCGCAGATGGTGGAACGAAAGATGAATATGGTGGTGATGATGCTGACGATGACAATGTTGATGTTGACAATGACAATTGAGGTTGGGATGACAATGACGATGAAGATGATGATGATGACGGGAAGTGTTCTCACCAGGAGCTGCAGTCATGGACCAGTGTGTCTCCAGACTGAAGCTCCACTCCCTCAGAGACGTTATGGAGGAGGAGAGAGGAGACCGGCGTGACAGAAACAGTCTGCAGAGAGGCCAGGAACTCTTTGTCTACCAGACATGGACACTCCTGGAAACACACAAACACATTATATATATTATATTACACTTACATCATAAGAACTTTGAATTAGACTTGAACAATACTGCACATTTTAGGACAATATTAAAAGTTGGCATTGGGAAAAAGTGGCCAAACACTAAAATCTGCTTACAACTCTGCTTGCAACTCTTGCAATTATGACCACTGTCTATGTGCACAGTCAGGACTGAGGATGTGATGAGGGTTAATCCAGGGGGCCCACAAGGATAACATCTCCTCACAGTATTTGTACAGCTTTGACCACCAATAATGATGATGATGATGATGATGATGATGATGATGATGATGATGATGATGATGATGACGACAGGGAACCCACCTGGAGACAGAGACCATGGTGCTGGTAGGTTTGAGGGGGGCAGTGGCAGCCCTCCTCACAGCCGTCTGAGTAGCAGCCCTCCCTGCCGCTGACCTGGGCACAGCTGAACGGACAGTCTTCACCTCGTTCACACTCCCTGTACAGCCTGCCAGGAGGGCAGCCCACCTCTAAACAACAAGGCAGCATGGAGACAAAGACCTTCAAAATAGTCTGCAGTGTTTCACTTACATTGATTTTAGCAATGAATACAATTGAAATTAAAGAACAAATGTCCATATTTCATGATATCCAATAATAATATCCAAATAAGAGCCATTCTTAAATAGCAGCAACTGTCATCACACCAAATACTACTATTACTTCCTGCCAGTTTTCTTTTAACTTTTGTCACACATCCAAACTGTTTAAAAGGAATCAGACTCTTGACTTGGCAGAATGAGATGGGAGTCTCATTTCACAGAACACTTCATCAGCCGATAGTAATGACAGTAGGGACAAAAACAGCTACAGGGACGAGAGGGGAGGGTGTGAGGAGGAACTGTTAGGGGGAGACATAGAGGGGAAGGGGTGGTGAATAAGGAAGCGATCAGTGTTTAAAGGCGCCATGCTCTGTAGCAAGCAGGCAACCTCACAATTATAGTAGTGGCAAGGGATTGTCAAAAGTGACATCTGTGTTCATCGTCGTCCAGAGCAGACTCACCGAGGCAGACCTGGGTGTTGCAGGTCTTGCTCTGCCTGCTGAGGCCGCTGCAGGGTGGGGAGCTACAGAGGCGAGAGCGGGACTGCTGCCCTCCACCGCAGCTGACCGAACACGGCGACCACTGAGACCAGGGCAGCCACGGACCCACTGAGTCTGGGGTCAAAAAGGCAACGGCATGTAAAGACCGGGAATTCCTTGATAAGGAATTGTCAAATTCAAATTTCAGTGGTAAATAACTCTCAAATGCAACTCCCCCGTGAATATTTCAGATGTGAGAAAACAGCTTCTGTTCTACCCTGATATCACATGTAAACAAGGCAAGCTCTATACTAGACTGACTACCAAGACCTTGTGGCGCAATGGTAGCGCGTCTGACTCCAGATCAGAAGGTTGCGTGTTCAAATCACGTCAGGGTCATAGCTTTTCAAACAAACACAGAAAATACAAGTACTAACGATGCAGTGTATTCAGTCAAGCGGTACACTTGCGGCGAACAGCTGCCAGAGAGAAAAGGAACAGTAGTAGTACTGTATAACTAGAATACAAAAATGTGGGTTGACCTCAAGAAATGTTGAGGCCTTGGCCAACTCTCAACAACTCAACTCTGTTAGGTCTATCTAAACCTCTAGACAGTGTACCTGTGCAGAGATGTGTGTTGCAGTCTTTCTGCTGTTCAGCGATACCCAGACAGCCCCTCCCACCACTCTGAGGGGACGGATTGTCACATTGGCGCCTCCTGAACTTGACTCCGCCCCCGCACGGAAGTGTGCACTCAGTCCAGGCTCCCCATTGGCTCCAGCCTCCATCGATGTGGCAACCGGGGACAGATTGACACTGCAAAACCCCAGCCTCACATGAACTGGGGAAGATAAAAATTACATTAATCTTGTTAATTGATGAGAATTTAATTTAGATGCTTCAGATCTACTTGTGTGTAATTAACTTGACATTTTTGTTACTTTTAAATGTAATAACAAATTTTACTACTAGTCTAAAAAGCTATAGGGCTTTTGAGTTTGTACCAGTTTTTGCACTCGCTGATGATGCTGTCTCCTGGACTTGCATACTGCCAGTCAGACCCACCAGGCCATACCCACGATGCATTACTGGAATCTAGGCCACCTGAAAAGTGAGAAAGACGACAAAAGTGAGTGAGAGAGAGACATAGAGAGCGAGCAGGAGAGAACAAATCAATAGCAAGTTGAATGTCAATGCAACAAAAATCTATCGATAGGATTAATTTCCTCTTCACAGCCCCAATCTGACTGAAGCATCAAGATGAATCCAGGACAACTGACTTTATTTTGTTAAGGTAGATATTCAGTTTGCATGTAAACAGAGTGAGGGTCTAACCAGCAGTGGTGCTGTTGTGGTACTTGCAGCGGCACTCCTCCCTGGCCACACACAGTCCGTCCTGCAGAACCATGTCACCCTGACAACCGCAGGTCGGGCTGCACCCGAGGGAGTCCAAACACTCGGTGTCACCATGGAGATCTGAACAGGAGCGCGGACAGGGCTTCCCACAAGGCCATTCTTCCTGCCCTTCACCACAGTCTGCACAACATGGGCAGAAACACAGTTAGCTATGTAGAGCAAAGTGGGCCCAATGCTCTGGCACACTGTGACAGAGGTCAGCATGTTGTCGGTGGTCAGACCGGGTTCTTAGCAGTTTACATGTGAGGCAATGTAAAACTAGACTTTATACTTTATATCCTATATCTGTTCCCTGTACTTTCAGTAGGCGGTGAAGCCAGGAGAGAGAAACCATAAACCAGCTATTAAAGCTGGAGAGAGCAGCCGAGACAAAAGCCAAGAAGCCTGCTGATTGTGTGTGATTGAATGTAATGTCTTCCTGAAATGAAAGATTGATGAATGGATGCGCCGTTTTGGTTGAACTCTCTCTGCCATCTGTGATGTCCTATCACAGCAGTGCAGAAACCTGTCACCTTGGCATTATCACTACCCCTGTGCGTTTTCATCAATCTTCCCTCTCGGGAATACATTTCATTCGGGCACACACAATCAGAAGGCTTCTTGGTTTTTCTCTCCGCCCCTAGCAGCCTCTTTTCTCTCTCCCAGGTTTCACCACATAGTGAGAGAACAAGGGGAAGATATAGGAATGGGTAGGTGCTGCTTGGTTTCTCATGAGGCCTCCCAACCCACACTCAACCTCAGACATGCTTGTCACAAAGTAGTAAGTGTGCTGACTCTCCATTCTCTCATTTCCACCCAGCAAGCATTTCTGAAGTGGGGCACGAGTGCTGTTCTTTGTGTATCCGCCATCCCACGATAAGCCAACCTGAGCAGATGGTGATGTTGTCATGGCAGCCGCGGCTCTGCCTGCTGTCTCCGTGACAGGGCAGGCCGCCGAATCTGGCGGGAGGACTGCTACACTCCCTGATACGACTGGACGACCCGGCACACCCATCACACGCCGACCATGCTGACCAGGGACTCCACGAACCGTGAACTAGAGAGAGAGAAGAAAGAGAGAGAGAGAGTGAGAGAGAGGGAGAGAGGGCAGAGATGAGCAGAATTAGGGAGGGGTAAAGTAGAGGATAGCAAGGAGAAATACTTCAAAAAATAAGGAACAAAAGCCGTTACAGTGCCACTTCATCCTTTTATCATTGTGTTTGCCTACCTGGACAGAAGGAGACCACAGACAGGAGAAAGAAAGGGAGAGACAGATAAGTATAGTGACTGAGAACAGAAGCAGGGGGAAAAATGGAGGAGATATTGAGGGCAAATGGTAGACAAAAATACTACAATGGCACTTTATCACCATGGAACAAACCTTGTGTCTAAAAAGAGTTGTGACATTGAGATGGTTTTTTAAGCCTCCAGTGATCCAAATATTTGCTCTCTAGAATTTTAACTGTCAGCAATTCTAGCCTGAACTCTGAAATTTGTGCCTATTTCCGGGTAAATCAGCTCACGAACCATCGGGAACCAATGACAGCTCAGTGGCACAACTCTCCAAATAGATGTCTCTGCCGCCAAGCAGTGGCGTCCTACCTGGACAGAAGGAGATGACGGGACAGGGCTGTCTCTGGATCTGAACCCCGATGCCGTTGTGGATTTCCTGTTCTCCGGGGCAGGCCGGCCCTCCAGCCTTGGGCTCTGGACAGCCACAGCTCCTGTAGCGGGACACCCACTCTGCCCCGCAGGTCCTGGAGCAAGGCGTCCATTCCGACCACTCACACCAGCCACCTGACACTGGACACACAGAGAAGTGGCAAATCTAGAGATGTGGGACATTACAAATACAATAGAGTTTTTTACCTGGTAAATGTTGGTTTTTAACACTGGGGAAGAATCGGTCTCCAACAACAGGGGAAGAGAAGGAAACACAAAAATAGTCTAGATAGTCTCTCCCGTTAACAGTAATAGTGTTTTTATTATTCTCTAGCTAAATCAATATTAGCTTTTAATCATACCTAGCTGAATAGCAAGAACAAATATAATAACTTACAACAATAATAACTCAATTTTTATTGCACTTTTCTAAAATTAAGTTCACAAAGTTCTTCACAATCAAGACAAACACAAATCACAGAAACAAGGTCACACAAGGAAAGTAGCAGACAGCGGCAAACACAGAGGGAAGTGATTTAAAAGACGACGCTGATTCAGCCAGCCTGAGCTCCAAAGGCAGGGTCTCCTTCAGTCGAGTAGTTTTTAGCTTACTAAGGTGCCAGATGGGACGGGTTGACCGTGGGGGGATAACACAAAGGTGGCCATGAAGTTCAGACAATCATAAGACAGTAGAATTCTGTGTACTTTTCAGTGATGGACATCTTACCTGATACTTATATGCCAAGAAATATTTATTTGACCCAGTGAATGACAAGGCTTGTTTCATGTCTGTGAACTTAACTAAGTACAGCTGGCCTTACTCACCTGGGCAGGGGTGACTGGTACAGTTGAGCCTCCCACCCTCGCAGGTACTGAAACACAGCAAATACCGACATCATGATTCTTTTCCCGTCCTTTCTTTCGGTTGGTCAAGTGTGTGAATGTGTACGTGCACGCATGTTCTCTGCGTGTGTTATTCTGACCAGTTGTTGCATCCGTCGGGGGCTGTGGTCGTCCCTCCTGGCTCCAGCCGGTGTCCAGTGCCGATGTCCAGACAGGGACAGTCCTCTCTCTCTAGACAGACTGTCCCGTTAGCGGACAGAACCTTTCCCTCCGTGCAGTAGCACCCTGCCTCACACCGCCAATCACAGTGCTGGGGTACAGGAGAGAGTGTCATCATCATCATCATCATCATTAGTTTTCTCTCTCTTCACAGAACGTCCCATTAGCAGATACCGCTTTACCACTTTAACTTTTACAGCTCTTAAGGCCTACTTGTGAATCTCTGTTTCAGTGTGCATGTGCAGAACGGTGAACTTTGACACACAAGATACCCACGAGACCTTGACTCGGACTACTAGCGGTCGTGGGGTAGACACTGGAGTCGTGCTTGGAGTGATACTCACAGCCAGGTCGTCACAGGAGCGAGGGCAGGAGGGACCACAGCTACTAAACACCGTCCCCGGCACCTGGGAGCACGGCGCCACTGAAACACACACAGGTACACACTGTAGATACACACTGATGGCATACAAGAGTAGTATGCACACAACATCTGAAAAAACATACACTGTGCAGTAACTAACGTACCTGGTCAAACCTACAGGCTATGACCACAGTGACCAGCTCAAGCAGTACTGTTACCTACAGCATGCATGCACACAAGCAGATGTGCACCACACACATGCATGCACGCACACACACACACACGCCAACACACACTGTCTACACAGTCTACCTGGGCAGTGGTCAGTGTTACAGGCTATGACGTCAGTTCCCAGCCCCTCGCAGTAACTCCCCTCTCCCTCTGGACTGGGACTGTCACACTCCCGCCTCCGGCTCTTAACACCCCCGCCACAAGACTTGGTACAGTCCGTCCAGTTGCTCCACTCTCCCCAGCCGCCGTCACCTGTGAGGAACCAATGCATCATAAAAAAAAGAGGTACAAACCAAATTGGGAACTTAACACGAAACAAAACATAAAAGTGGGAGGGGTTTCAAAGTACTAGTTTCAATGATCCTAAATAGCCGTAGCCTTTTACTCACGGTCGCAGGGGGCGGTGATGCAGACTTGGTCCTCGCGGTGGGGTCCGAGGCAGGGCAGGCCGCTGCCAGAGCGCCGGGGACTGGAGCAGAACCGGTACCGAGACTGGAGACCCGCCCCACACGACACCGAACACTGACCCCAAGGAGTCCACAACGACCACTGACCATCCACTGGAGTGTGTGTGTGTGTGTGTGTGTGAGAGGAGGGAGGCAGGGGTGAGACAGAGTGGGTCAAAAATAACCTAAATGATCCTTCATGTGTAGCAACAGTGGTCGTGTGATAACACAAATTGTAGGTTTGTACTGTTCCATGTCTTTCACCTACCGTTACAGCTGAGCTGAGTGCAGTTCATCAACCTCCCTGCTTCACATGTGCTGCAAGTGCAAGCACACAGATGTTAAAGACAGTCACACCTTTTGACTTTTGACTTTACACCTGCACTAAGGGACAGAAACACATACTGTTGTGGTGTAATTCACTATGTACTATGTTATTTTGCTCTGTACAACTCAACATAAAGGACTGTAGTTGTCTAAAGAGGAGCAATGTGCTAGATCAGCCGTCACAATAACCTGCAAAATCAAATATGGGTGGTGAGAAAAAATATTGTAAAAGTTAAAAGTTTTGATTACCAGTTGTTGCAGTCTCTGGTGACGGTGTCTCCTGACTCGTATTGCTCCCCATCCACATCACAGCGACACACAGACTCCTGCACACACACCCCATCCTAGGAATATGGAGGAACATGAACGGTGAGGGTGAGGGTGTGTCTGTGTGTGTGTGTGTGTGTGTGTCTTTGTGTGTGTACCTAGCCATCCCACCCACCTGCTGGACGGTCCCGTGTGGACACTGGCAGCCCGGTGTACAGTTCCTGCTGAGGTCCATGGTGAGGTCTGTACAGGACACTGCTCCCCTCACGCACTGCTTCCACTCCTGGCCTGGCGGACACACCCTGCCGTCACCTAACACGACAGACATTGGGTGGGTCAGACTTGGTGAATTGTGGGGAAAAAACAGCATTGGTTAGATGTGTGTGTATTTCTTGCCGTACCGCAGGGCTGCAGGTTACAGGCGCTGAACTGCTGAGCGGTGCCGTGGGTTCGGACAGACCCGCGGGTTCGATTCCGGTAACCTCCTCCACACGTCACCGAACACTCCGACCACGCACCCCAAGGCGCCTTCACACCTAAGACACATCACGCCTGGGTTAACTAACTTCCATTTTTATGTCAAGTTTTGTTTTTTTACACTGGAATAAAATGGATTACACCATAGTTGTGATGGGATAGGAAAGTCCAAGAATCTACAGAACACCTTACACACCAAATCCACACCAGATAGGTATTATCAAGCGGGATCACCAGGTTCCTCCCCTCACCGTAGCAGGGTTCAATGCTGCAGGTGTCCATCCCCACCCTGTCTCCCTTGCAGGGACGACCCCCGAACGCTGGAGGAGGATTGGTCCCCGAACGGTACCGCCTCCTCACGCCAACATCACATGTCCGACTGCAAGCGCTCCACTGGGTCCAGCTGCTCCAACCACAATCCACTAGGAAACACACACACACACACACACAGGATTGAGAAAAAGTGAGAGAAAGAGAGAAGGAGACAGAAAAAGACCTTCTGAACTTGCTTAATAGCCAAAAGGAAAAGCAATTACTATTAAAGGCACTCACCAGGGCAAGGAGCTGTCCCACAATCCATCTCTCCATTAGTGCAGGTACTGTTGGAGACATGCAATGCAAAAAAATGACTTTTGATTTTAGAATTGCCACTGTACTCCAACACCTACACTGTTGTTGAAAAATTTTAAAGCCTTTCAATACATACAGGTCATGGAGAGAAAGCCTTTATGAAAACAACCTGCAGTTGTAATAAACACTGACATTTTTAGGGGAAGCTTTCATTTGAGTTCCTATTCTTCAAATTTACTGTTGGTGTTGGTGAAATTATGCCAAGAAATCCTTTTCATATGAAAGGAAAATGCTACATATCCATTTTGGAAAAACGTTGCTATCTACAATTCAGTATTTTCAAAACAGAGATGATGCTATTCTCAAAAATGTATCTATTTTGGAGTCAAGGGTCTTTGGCTTACAACTTCAATAGAAACATATGTGATTTTACTGTCATGGCAGCAAATAGAAGGCATCAGTTTTCCCAGTGGTGAAGATCACTCTTGTCCACTGAGAAGCAGTTACCACAATCAGGGCAGTCGTGTCTTTGGACAGTACCAGTTATTGCAGGCGTCCACAGGCAGCGTGGCCCCGGCGGGGTACAGCTCCCCCTGGTGGTAACAAGGACATTGCGCCAAGGGCACACAGCTTCCATTGAGCAGATAGAAGCCCAGGGCGCAGTAGCAGCCGTCGTAACACTCTGTGGCACACTGCACCTCTGCGGAGGTCATGTCCAAACACACCCGTGGACATGCCCCGCCATGAGCCTCACACTCATCTGCAGTCATGTACACCATGCCCTCCGGACACACGCCTGTGAGGAGAGGAGTGGAGATGTAAGTAAATGCAAGCATGTGCACACACAGGCATGCACAATGTGTTCACACTGGTGTAAAGCCCATCTTTAATAGAGTCAATGAGTGATCAATCAAGTGAGAAAATGCCTTGAACTATCGCTGTCTTCAGCTCTCTCTCCATTACACACACACAAATTAATTGAGGGCAGTCCAAAGCATGTGGGATCAGTTAACATCGTTTCATTGCAGTACCTGAGCAGGGATGGGAGTTGCAGTCTCGTGTCTGTACGTGTGGCCCAGGGCAGCTGCTGCCCCCATGTAGTGGGGAGGGGGAACTGCAGAATCGCTCTCTAGTTTGGACCCCAGAGTCACACTCAGACGAACACTGGGACCACGGCGACCATGCTGACCAGCCACCACTCACTACAAGAATAAAGCAGATTTATAGTGTTTTGAGAGAAATGGAAATTATTGTCCTCCACCCTTCAACACATAAAAAGCACAACAGCCATGATTGTGGAGGAAAAGAGGACCCGATAAGGGTCCTACTAATCACCCCAAAGTACCCCAAAGTACCCCAAAGTATACCCCAAAATACCCCAAAGTACCCCAAAATACCCCAAAGTATACCTCAAAATACCCCAAGGTATACCCCAAAACACCCCAAAGTATAGCCCAAAATACCCCAAAGTACCCCAAAGTACACCCCAAAGTACCCCAAAGTACCCCAAAGTAACCCAAAGCACACAAAAGTATACCAAAAAGTACCCCAAAGTACCCTACTGTAAAAATGAGTTTGACTTTTGTGAAAAGGTACTTGAACTTGAGACGTATATAGAAACAAATTGTCCAGAGTTCACTACATATTTCTCTAAGTTAATACCTACATTGAAAAAGAAAATGATTGAGACAAAGAATAGAAAGAAATGGCTTCCTGATAATTGGACAAATAATAATTGTGACGCAATTAATCATGTAATTAAGCTATCTATTAATTGGAAACCACAAAAGCTACCGGATCTGATATTAAAACTCGAGCAAATTTCTGAACTACAATATATTGATGTGCGCAGATGCCTTCATGGCCAAGGTAATTATACCTTGAATCCAGAATTTAAAAAATATGAGGTTCCCAAGGTCCTATGGGACACTAAAACCAAGGACGAGCAGAAGAAGCTATTTTTTAAAATTCTTGAGGGTAAAGATGGTATCTAAAGCTAAAACAATAATATCAAATGATGGACAGTTGAGAATTCCAATCGTCCCCCAGCTAGCCAAATAGCCAGGCCAAATACGAGCAGCAAAAAGTGAGCATACTACCTCAAAACGAAGGAAAGTGACTGCATAAGTGCCTTCAAGCAAGACAAGAAATGCCAATAAGAGATTTGATTTTTTTTCTTTTTTCTTTTCTTTGTACTCTTCTAGCCAGTTCATCATGAGCGCGCTGACCTTTCCGTGTCATTGGCGCCTGCACGTTCTTTTGTTCCAGGCCTTTGCATAGTGACACACACTCACACACAGTGCAGATGCACCAGCTTGATAATTCCAAATATTTTCAATAAATATAAATTATAATTTTCAGTACAATAGGATAAAGCAGGGGTGTCAAACTGTGTGCCATGGAGGGCCGAGAGTATGCAGGTTTTCGTTCCAACCCAAGAATACAGCAGGTGATTTCAGTGATTACCACACCTTCAACCAGAGAGGAGGGACTAATCAGTGAAATCACCTGGTGTATTCTTGGGTTGGAACGAAAACCTGCATACTCTCGGCCCTCCATGGCACACAGTTTGACACCCCTGGGATAAAGGGTATATTGTTTAAAACAACAACATTTTCTAAGGGAAAAAACAAGTGTTGCTCATTGTTATTGTTCCTTTTGCTAACAAGAGCGAGTTAAAAATCAGGACAACTGTCATAGTTTGTGTGTGTGTGCGTGCATCTCTGTAGGTGTTGGTGTGTGCTGTACTGATCAATAAACATTTGTTTTTGAAATATGTGGTAGTTTGTAGTGCTTTGGGGTACACTGGGGTATTTTGGGGTACTTTGGGGTATTTTGAGTACTTCGGGGTGTTTGGGGATATACTTTGGGGTACTTTGGGGTGTTTTGGGGTATACTTTGGGGTACTTTGGGGTATTTTGGGCTATACTTTGGGGTATTTTGGGGTATACTTTGGGGTACTTTGGGGTGTTTTGGGTATACTTTGGGGTACTTTGGCTTATACTTTGGGGTGTTTGGGGATATACTTTGGGGTACTTTGGGGTGTTTTGGGGTATACTTTGGGGTACTTTGGGCTATACTTTGGGGTATTTTGGGGTGTACTTTGGGGTACTTAGGGGTACTTTGGGGTATTCTGGGGTATTCTGGGGTACTTTGGGGTATTTTGGGGTATACTTTGGGGTACTTTGGGGTACTTTGGGGTGATTAGTAGGACCCGTACTTTGGGGTATTTTGGGGTATACTTTGGGGTACTTTGGAGTATTTTGGGGTACTTTGGGGTACTTTGGGGTGATTAGTAGGACCCCCAGAGGGTCGAACTGAGGGTGGGTGAATTGTACCTTGTGTGTGTGTCTACATATATCTGTCGTACCTGGACAGTGGATGATATTACAAGGCTCTTGCTCCGCGCTGTCTCCGTCACAGGCAGAGTGTGTGTGGTTGAAGGCGGTGTGTGTGCGGTTGCAGCTGCGGAATCGCCGTCTGAGCCCCACATCGTCTACGTGGTGGAAACAGGTCTTACTGCACTCTGACCAGCCAGTCCATTTGCTCCAAACTCCGTCGGGTACCACTGAACAACATGGGGAGGGGAAAGTCATCATATCGCCCTCTGGCGGTGGGATTGAAAGCTCTGAGAGAAAGGCTTGACTTCTCCATAGAATGACAAGGATTACATTTCCTTACCAACTGCAAATGATTGATTTTAAATATGTAATGTAATTTGAGTTTTGATGTTTTACTGCAATGATTCTGGTAAAGTTCTGGTAAAGTGCATGCAGTTAATTGCTTAGGAGAAATGCTGTGTTCACCAAAGGGAAACACTGTTGTTTACCCTAACCGTATCCACCTTGTCAGTATTACTGTTGTGTTTATGGTGTGTCAGCTGGTATACCAGGGAGGCAGGGGCTGAAGCATTGGCGGGCCTCAGAGGAGTCTCCTGGACAGGGCTGGACTCTGACTGGTCCTGCTGGGTTGACTGGGGACCTGAGGAGACAAAGCCATCAGAGGACCTGAGTTGAGGCCTCAACCTTGTGTCAAATCTTGGACAGGACATTAAAATCATGGCAGTGGATGACTTGCAGCAAAATCCATGGTTTGGTTTGATTATTGTTGTAGTTTAACAGCAGCCTGGTCACGATTTGAATCCTCTGTGACGTAAAGAGTATTTAGAAAGGCACTATGCAACTACAACGCATCAACCAGATTCACCTGTAGCGCTGTTGTAGCCCCAGACCACAGGTTACATCACATGGTGACCATGACGACCACGCCGACCAATCACAGCTTGCCGTACAGCTGGAGGTGTCACAGGTGACCCGTCCATCTCTGCACACACTGGTGGGACAAAAAAAAGCATAATTTACACTTTATTTAGTTAAACATACATTACCACGAAAATGTAGAGGTAAGACAGGTGAAGTGGTCCAGTGGTCCCAGCTGCATCTCTGCACACACTGGAGGAAATAGAAATAAATCACTGAAAATGTCTTGGCTGTGCTCAAGTTTGAAGAACTGTGACACTGGGGAAGAGATCACCTTTGTGTTACAGCATAATATTTTAGTTAAATCAATAGTTTTCTGATTATTGCTGTACATCTTGCTTGCTAACGCAGTGCAAACAACTTCAACTGATAGTTTTGACCCCCAAATGTTTTACCTGAGTAGATACATAACTTAGGAGTTTAATTTTAAAAAATATGACTCCTACTCAGACTAAAATTATCTCTGACATGAAAGTTAAACTCACAAGTCAACATTATTTAAGTTATATTATGAGCCATTTACTTACAAAACTAATATTTTAGAAGATGTAATCATTTGTGTAACAAATATTGAAAAAAACTGTCTTTTTTTCAGAACAGACAAAAAGCCCCCACTCATGTCGATGTCTCTGTCTCACCATGTGGTACATTGGTCCTTGCTGACCACCTGTCCAGGCTGCAGCGTCAGGCCGTCCCAGTGGCAGACACACTGGCTGCTGTTCACACATCGGCCCTCCTGAAGGTAGAGACCATCAGGACAGCGACACCCTGGAGGAAGACAGAATGAATTCAAGTCGAGCTACCCTACCTGCAAGAACTGAATTGGGATTTCAAAGGAGATGGTCTATGGCTTTTAAAGATGCTTTTCCATCCCACCAGGAAATGTTTCTTGCCTGAGTTAGTCAATAGACCGGGTGAAACTGTCAATCCATTAAATCCAAAAACAAAAAAAACAAAATCAAAATTCTGCTTTTGGGCATGTCGCACACTAGGAGTCTGGGACATGGGAAATGTAATGGTGTCAAACAAAGATGCAACTATCTTTATGAACCAACTTATTGTATACTCTTAAATGAATCTGTGTTTCATTAGACAGTCATGATAAAACACCCCTCTAACACCCCTCACCACCACCTCCTCACCACCACCTCCTCAGCGTGTCTTACCCAGTACACATGTCGCAGTGCAGTTGTTGGTCAAGCTGAGATGTGAGCAGGTCGGAGGGCAGGGCTCTACTCTCCCAGCCAGGCAGTCCGCCTCGGTCACCAGCACCATGCCGTTGACGCAGCCTGAACCACCGTCCAGTCAGTCCATCAGTAGCAGGCAGAGACACAGTTCAGTTACTGACATTTACCCAGCAGCAATGCTATAATTGTTAACTCCTATTCTATTTTATACAGTAGAGTTGGAGGGAAAACTGCCTACGGAGCTGGATCATTCATTATTAACAACGCCACCATGTTGCAGTAGCATAGGAGTGCACTCACTATATTGTTCATATATCAACAGATGCATACTAGATATACTCAAAGACCAAAAATGAAGTAGGGCTTGATGAGAACTGCAGTTTCAGGCTCATTCAGCAGAGTCACTCTCCATCTTCTGTCTGTACCTCACATCCCCCTCTCCCCAGTGAATCATATTCCCTCTACTCTAGTCACTCTAATTGCTCTAACAAAACCCCTTACCTCTCTCTTTACGCTTGTTTTACTTGAAGTACTTTTTTGTATTTGTTGTCTATAGCCACAGGAATATTGTATGGTTAAAAGAGTTTTAAAACCTAGAAAATAGTATTTCACAGAATATGAGGCGACTGATTCCAGACCTGTCTGTGAGCCAGTGCCTGAGCTGCAGGGTTGGCTGTTGCAGCTCTGGCTCTGCAGGGTCATGCCCTCACAGTCCCGCCCACCATTCTTAGGGGGCGGAGCGGAGCAGGTCCGGTTCCTCTTCCTGACCCCGCCCCCACACTGGGCGTCACACTCTGACCACTCTGTCCACTCTGACCAGTGGCCATCAACTACAAGAGATATAGGGATGGGGAAGAAAGAGTTAGGAGTCAGGAGAGAAGGAGAATAATGTAGGGACCTGACGAGCTTGACAACACAAGGGATAGATACATCAGATCAAATCCAGTGTACTGGTAAAACAATATAAATCAACCTCTGGAGGTAAAAATAAAAACCGAAGGAAGAGGGTGGACCTGGACATGCTTGAGGGAAGCAGGCTCGGCGGTCAAACTGGGCTCCACCACAGGCCCCTCCAGGCAGGGCCTCCCTCAGGATGTCCCTCTGCCGAAACAAGGAGCCCAGACCACAGGAAACACTGCACTGACTCCATGCCGTCCACGGAGACATGATGCAGTCCACTGAGAGGAGAGGGGAGGAGAGGTTCTATCTACTGGGTTCCAGGTTGACATTAATCTGTCACTTATTACAAAAGTCTTCACCTATCTGGTCTAACTACTAGTTTTTGAGGCCGACATATATCCTACCGCAGTCTTTCTCGTCAGACCAATCCACACAGTCCCTGTGCAGGTCGCACCTACGGTCCAGGTGAACACACTCCCCACTGCCACAGGAGAACTGCTTGGGAGAGCAGGGGCTCGGCACCAGGGGGCGCCGCGAGATCACCGCGGGCCTGGCCGTGGTGCCTGAGAGGGAACGGACTGGGTTAGCTCGGTTCACTTTACAGTTAAAAACACAAAACGGGAACCCGTTAAATTTGTTTATGACATTTTCCAGGGATAACACTGGAAGTCGCTGGACATTCAAAAGGATTTTGCTTTATTTATTTCATTTTGTTGACAAGCAAAAACATGAATCAGATTGAAACACCAAGAGATAAAAGCAAATTAAATTCATTGGACTCATTGTGATTGAGGCCCCATCTATGGCAGGATGAGGCATATAAGCCAGGATATTATTTGTGTGGATTTTACAACGGGGATGTCGGGACAGTAAATTGGGCTTTTCCCTGACATGTGTATATGTAGTGATATGTCTTCTGTCTACTCTACTGTAGGTGAGGTGTGAAAGTCAGTATGTCTCCAACCTGGCACCAATATCACCGAGACCTCCTGTACATTTATTATACTTGTGCAATTAAAGCAATTATGATTCTCCCCTGAAACCTCGTTATTACAGGGATGCACCGTTCTCCTACGCCCCGACTCAAATGCTCCGCTGGCATGCCGTTGATGCGTACCGCAGTGTTCTTCGTCTGACCCGTCCAAACAGTCCTGTCTGCCATCACACACCTGCGCCGAGTCCACGCAGCCGAATGAGTGGCATGCAAACTGGCCCTCCACGCAAAGCACTCTGGGTAGGCCGCCGTCATGGGGGGTAGTGCCGATCCACGGGGCTGTGGACGAATAGATAGAGAATAAAGGTTAAGTGTGGGAGTGCAAGGGGAACCTCTGCCCTACTGCCCCTCAGACACTTCTTCCAGACTCTGCTGCCTGTATCAGAGGGTGTACAACTCTCCTTGCACACTGCTTTGCTTAGTAATCCTACTGACGGCGTTAGCCCATCTGCACCATTACAGATGTTGGTATCAGTATCAAAGAATTTCCCAAATCTCATAGCAAGAACCATATCAGATATCAAAGCAAAGTGACTTGATTTTTGTTAGAACTAATGGAGAAAACCAAATATCTCAAGATCCCACACTAATTGTCGACCTCTATGTTGTTCAGTAAAATAAATTGATCTGTTTGCTATTTGGGATCAGTCAGAATCAGTATCAGCAGTAAGAGGGTAGTATAGGCGGATTCCATAGCTCCTTAAAGAGACCAGTTAGAACGGATGAGCATTATTTTCCACTAGTGGATACAGGCTTTGTTTGGCTCAGACATACCCAGGACTCGAGGGAAATAACACTCAAATCATCAAAGATAATGAGCAAGTATGTGTTATGAACAAAATAATCTTAAAAAGGCAATGAGACTCACTCACCTTTTGTGGTGTGTAGACCAGGTCTTCCAGGGTGGAGGGTTGTGGTGAGATGCAGTCCAGGCCGACCTGTCGTGCCCAGCTCATGGTAGGGGCTGACCCCTGGGTGGACAGACGGCCGGGTGGTCCAATGGCCTGATAGATTTAGGGCAATACACTTAAATGATCAACATGGCATTAGAAATTAACAGAAAATAGGCAATTCCTGAATGCATTTGACAGGTTTCCATGAAAAAGGGATCAGTCTGCCTCAATGACGCAGTTCTGTATCTACAAGTGGGTAGGACTGATAATGATATGACATTTCTTAAAATGCTGATTTTACACATTGTTGAGCGTTGGAATACTATGGAGCATATCAAATGAAAAATCTTTTGAGCTAACAAAAAAGCTTGGAAATCATTTGTGTCATATTTACGTTCCACAAATGCAAAGTCAAAGCACAGAACAGGAATAGGAAAAGCAAATATGAGTGGTTTGCCAGTAGGAAGCTACTGAGCTGCTGAGTGTTTGATGTGTTATCCAAAAGTTTTGCATTTTTGACAATGAAATTCGCCGAAGCTCCAGAAGGACCAATTATTTTTTGGCAGATTGCAAAAGATAACAAGAACAAATATGTTTCTGTGGGTACTGACACACAAAAAATCTGCTCATTGGTTGGAAAAAACACCAATAAAAAGAGTGAAAAAGCACCAAGGTAACACTTGTTACTTTTACTGAATGTTTTGTGAACGACACAGAGTGTGAACAGTATATTTGTGCTGACTATGCTTACCAGCGCCTGGGATGGTGGTCTTGTGAAGCCCAGGTTGACCTGTGACCCCAGGGCTAGCCGCTGTGGTAGCCACACCGGGATGGCCACCTTGGGACCTGGTGGTATGAAGGCCGGGAACACCCGTCGTACCGTCACCGTGGAAACCCTGGTCTTCCTGTGGGGCTGGTCCGGTTCCGCACCCCAGGGGAGCCTCTCGTTGGAGCTGTACCTGAAAGGTTCGGTGTCGGTGTGTGTGTGTGTTGCAGACAGATGGAAAATTAGCAAACAAAGTGAGAGGTAGGAAGTTGCCGTACAGTTTCTATATCTTAATCTATCTGTCTAATAAATTGACAGCAATGCAAAGAAATCTAACTTGAATCTAACTTGATCAAAAATCACACAAACATTGAAATACATTTATTTGGAAGCCATATCAAAAACAAATCACATCAGGGAGCATTCAGGACCAATGTTCCCTCTCAGCTGATAGTTTGGTGACCGAGGTCTCATAATTTATCACACTGAGTCAGTCATTGCTCCACTTGTCCCTGGAAATGTAGTCAATATAAGTGGGATTTGAAGTTTTGGTGGGTAGGGGTGTTAGATGTGGGGATTTTGACCACGAATCTGTCAGCTCTCACCACAGTTGATCTCGTCTGAGTGATCCTTGCAGTCCAGCCGACCGTCACAAAGCACCGAGACCTGAGACGCACTCTTCACTGTGGTGACAGGCAAACTGGCCTGGCTTACAGCGCTGCACTGTCACCTTCCCACCACCAGAGGAAGATGTGGTCACCCTGCTGGGGGTCACCAGCTCATCTACAATAGTGGGAGGAAGAGTTGTTGGCTACAAACACTGTGAGGACAGTTTTGCACCCACTAGTTATTAAAGCTACAATATGCAACTTTTTGCCTTGTAGCAGGACGTGTACTGTTAGTCCCTGCCCTCCTCCTCTCAGTTGGTCAAGTTCACGCCCTGACACTTGTCACCCATCTTGAAAAAAAGATCTAGAAAATATCTATAAAAAAAATCTGAAATAGATAATATAGAAATTAACATTAAATAAGTAAGCAAATCTCAGCCAACACTGAACAACTCTCCAACCTGCTGTTAAACCAAGACACAGTTCCTATCAAACACAACCATTAGGATTTGAAATCAAGTCTCTGTCTCTGTTAGTTTCATAGTTGTAGCTAAAAAAGGATAATCTCCTAATGGCAGGAATCCCAGATCTGGATCACCACCAAAATCTAATTAATTGCTGTTTGGCCCAAGGCCGATCTGTCCACCAAATGTCATGGCAATCCAATCATAGGTTTATGAAATATCCTGCTGACAGACAGACAGACAGACAAAAAAAACTAACAGGGGTGAAAACATAGAGGTAACAACTGAGACCAGAGACGTAGACCTGGAAACTTGAAAAGCCAGGGTATTTAGATCCTTGTGTTTCTTCTGACCTCCTCTGCAGCCGAGGATCTCTGCACGAAGGTAGAAGGTGTGTCTGAACTCCACAGGGATGATGCGCAGGTAGCGAGCTCTGACCAGCCGACTCAGCCAGCGGGTCACTGCGGTTCTGCCCACCATCCGCACCTCAAACACCTGCGACACAACCAAGGAGACAAGGAGATATACTACAGATGTAATAAAGTGAAATATGACTTTAAACCTTCAAATACCTTAGCAGGGCCACCAGGTTTCCCGTTCTCAGTGTAATCTGTGAAGTGGTTGCTTTGCAGGGCGAAGGCCAGGCGGTATTTGGTGAGGTAGCCCCACATGCGCTCGCAGCCCTGGGTCACGACCCCTGATACCCAGGTCGGCTCCAGGAAATCCACCTGGAAATATGGCTGGGGGTCGGTGGGCAAAGGGCTCCAACCGGGCTCCATAATCAGACTGGTACATGGCACAAAAAAAAAGATTTTTGGCAATGCAGAAGTTTTTTTGGCATACTGGCAGAGGTGGAAAAAGGACATGGCGTACCAGTTGAGTTGGGCATCAGGACAGAAAAGTAAACAGAATTAATTTTCAGTGGTTGTTTAAATGTATTGTCCTATGTGGAAAACTCCACCCACCTAATACCTACGTAGGATAGCTAAAACCTACAAAGACTATGATTACCATACAAAGTCCTGATCACTCACACGTTGGGCACTATGTTGAGTCGTCCTGCATCAGCAGGGTTGTTCTCTCGGTGTGTGGAAGAGGTCAGCTGACCATAACGGATCCTCCCGTCCTCCAGCCCCAGGGCAGAGGAGCAGACGCCTGCAGGAAAAGTCTCATTAGCAGGAGTTGAATACCATTCAAAAATGGATAGTTTGGCTGTGACTAGGAACACAGTGAAGCATGGAGAAAGCAGTAAAACTGGAGATTCTCATTAGAAATGAATAGGAGTTGTGTGAGCAAGAAAAAGAGATTCTGAAAATAACTTGTCTCTGTTTTGTAAGACTCACCTCGAACTCCTGGGGCACCATCCTGAAATAAAAACAGCAAAAAACAGCAAATAAGGAAATACACTGTGAGCATGGACTGCATGTGTATTCACCAGTGATGCAGTTCAATAGACAGATTCACCGAGGTGTTTCCTCACCGTTGGTGCTACTGCAGGGTGAGTGACAGCAGCCATGGATGGAGTCCTGAGAGGGGCAGGGGTGGGTGTGTATGGCCTATAAGTAGAAAGAAGAATAGAGTGAGCTGTAGTGAAAAATCTAAAAGCCAGATAAACACTCACATAGCGGGTGAGAGTGTTTAGAAGAGAGAAACAGAGTGATAGAGAGAGATTAGCTAGAAGCAGAATGCATGGGTGGATCTACTACTACCACTACAATAATAATACTACTACTAATACTACTACTAATAATGATGCCCCCTCCACCTGTCTGACTGGGTGGTGGTGTTGACATGTGGGTGGCAGCCGGTTTCGTCCTCTCCTCTGGGACAGTGGGGGATCCCGTCACAGCGCAGTGCTGCCTCGATGCAGCCCCCTGGTGGAGGGCAGGAGAACTGACCAGCGGGGCAGCTGCGTGGGCTGGTGGCTGTAGGGGAGGGCTGTGTACCTGGACATGGGGAATGGCCCAAGCAGAATTTGGTTCCATTTTCTGGTATATTCAGTTTGATCTAAGATTACATTTCATGTGCTGTAGTCTAGTTTTGTTTTAATGATCAAAGCAACAGCGATGTAAACGATGAACTCTGAACTATAAACTATAAACTATAAACTATGAACTGGTATTCGGAACAGAAATACTTTTTATTTTCTTAAAAATAACTGAACATACATCAGCCTCTTACTTTGATACACCCTATACTGTATATTTAGATGATAATGATTTAATTGCTTGACAGGGTGGATAAACTTTATTCCACATGTGAAAAGGGTGGTAATATACTCTCCACTACATCTCTGGGTACTAGTACTTGGTCATAAAAAAACAACAGTTAGGGAAAGACAGGTGAGTTAGTATGGGTCTGCTCACCACAGTACATCTCGTCAGATCCGTCCCCACAGTCGTTGACCCCGTCACAGACGACTCCCAGTGGACCCGCTGGTACACAGCGGCCATTTTCACACTGGAACTCCCTCTCTCTGCAGCCCCCTACTGGGGAGACTGGGGAGCGAGGAGAGGGCGTGGTCAACCAGCGATAAGCTGCAGGAGAGGAGAGGTTTTATTTTTTATATCCACATTCATGTACACAACCTTGACATACATAAAGTAAATTCATGTGAACACATAGACAAATACAAACTATCTACCAACCATCTCCACAGCCCATGATCTCCAGGCGGAGGTAGATGCCGTTCTGGAAGTCGTGTGGGAGCAGGCGGACAAATCGAGCAGACACCATCCGGTCCAGTCGGATCTCAGCAACCCCTCGGTCATCACGGTTACCACGAAAAACCTGGTGGACGAACGGTAAAACACCTAGATTTCTTCTTTTAAATAATATTATGAATTTATTTTCTCTCACATTCATGCATGCACACAAATGGTATATGTTTGATAGTTGCTGCAGTGCTTGGACTTGTGATGATGAAGATGTCTTACCTTGGGTCTGGGCCGGGCGTCAGTGATGAGCTCCTGGTATGTGTGCCACTGTCTACCGTCCTGACTGAACTGAAGGTAGAAGCTGGACACATAAGTGTCAAACACACCACCACCCTGGGTCAGCACACCTGGAGCAGGCAAAGAGAGGGAGGGGTGAGAGAAAGATATAAAGAAAGAAGATGTGAAAGAAGAGGGAAGAGAGGGAGAGAGAGAGAGAGGCCCAGGGGCAAGGATCGTGAGAGAATGAAAAAAGACATAAAGACAGGGAGGGAAAGAAGAAACATTTCTATGAAACTGGTTTATCACTTCTGATGACCTTTTGATATACACAAATCACATCTTGGTTGCCAGGACTTGAACCCATGGAGTCACAACACATGGTGACTTTCCCAGACCAGTGTAATAGCCCATTCAAACATTATTTTTTGACCATTTTCCAATAGATACTTTTCACAAATATATCCACTTTCTTATTGATGGTTTATGTGACACATGTTTTATCTGCCTTATTATGCATTTCATTTATGTTGCTGACATACAAGACATCCCATACAGGAATTCATCACTTCAATAAAAGCTTTTGGCACCTCGAGGGAATACAGTACAATAATAATACTGAATCCTATTAAGAGTCGTACTTTACCAGTGATGTTGTGTGGTTTCAGTAGGTCCATCTGTAGGTAGGGGCTCTGTGTGGTGCCACTGTGTCCCTCAGGTCTCCTCTGTGGCAGGTCCTTATATTCCTCCGGCTCTGGACTCCAGCCCTGCAGATAAGAGTTTCTTCAGATTACACCAGACCTTGATGAATGGGTTTGTGTCATTATCACCCTCACAGTACAGAGTTATGTTCTCCAGTCCCTCGATAACCCCAATAGCGCAAGTGAAGCTGTTCAGTGGGGAACAGCATAAGAGTGATCATATTGGGCCACATACTGGGAATGTGTGCAAGTGTATGAAGAAGATGAAGAGCATGCATCCTTAGCAAATCTTCCCTGGATAAAAAGGTTAAAAAGCTTGCTCAAGGACACTTTGGCAGGGAAGATACAGTGTTTGCCAACACAGGGTGGAAGGACAGTCTCTTCCTCTCTGCAACACGTTTTTTTTAAGCTTTGAAAAAAAATAACGTAATCTGGGTTCAGCACCTGGAGGTCCCTATGGGGGTCCCAGCCGTAGAGGCGAGCAGCTTCAGGTGGGTGACCAGGCTGCTGGGATGAAGCGCTGAAACTGGAGGATGGAAGAGACTGGATACCCAGAGGAGACCAACACTCATCTAGAGAGGAGAGGAGAGGATGAGAGTTATGTTGGTGAGTTGAGTTTATATCAGTTATCAGTTTAACCATACCACACAATTACATAAAGAAATACACTAACCACCAGGAGGAAGTGGGTAGGTGGGCACCAGGGGTGTAGTGCCCTCTGCTGGCTTGGAGGTCACAGTGGCAGGGCTCGTTGTCGTCACAGCAACAGTAGCATTGCCTCCTACAGCAGGTGTTGTGGGGTTAATGACAGAAAACACTGTCACTTCTTCTAAATCGTTGTAATGTCTGATACAATGAACGAGGCCTCATATCTGCAGTGAGACTAGCAACCATAGAAATATGGCAAAACATGACTCCCACCACAAACCCTGTCACTAACTGCATCTACTCCTTACGGGACAAACCAGGTGGGCCTTGTATAGTAAGAAACACCCCATAATAACAACTGTCACACAATGGGAGCAACGTCATCACTGATATCAATGGACAGCCTCAGTCAAGATAAGTAACCATGAAGTGTAGTTAGTCATGTATATAATGAGTAAATCACCACTAAACAGAAGACAGTCTAACAATGGCTCTGACTTTACCTTGGCAGTAGCAACACCTGTCTCCCTCCCCAGGCACCAGAGTCTGGCCCTAAAGAAACAAGGGAACAAAGGAAAAGTTGCTATGGGACAGGACAATGTGCAGGAAAAGCAAAAGATGCAGAGGAAACAGAGCTATAGATTATCAAGACGGAGCTATTTACACAAGATAAGGTTGAAACGCAGATGCATTGAAGCACAAGAGAAAAATGTGCAAAAGCACTAATGTACTGCACTGTATATCCACACACCCACCCATCGGGCACATACACAAGCAGCACACACATGCACTGAACACGTAAACAAACTGTGGCAGACTGGGGTATCTGCCACTGAGAAACTGTGGGAAAGGACTACATTCCCCAGCAGACAAGAGCCAGTCGGCCATTGGACTCTACAGTTCACAGGGGAAGACCAGCTGAAGGTCCTCCTAGCTGTCTGAAGATCAGTTTGTGTGATCTGTGCCATGAATCTGCCCTCAGATTGGGCTTGTGACTCCTGGCTTCTCCCTTGAGGTGCCACAATACACACACGTACATATTGCTGTTGTGTGAAAGCCTCCTAAGTCCAGTTTGGTGTTTTGGGGTTAGGGTTAGGGTTGAAGGATTACATGGTCCTACATGGGTTGAGAAAATTATCTGACCACATGTGATGATGAAACCCCACTGCATAAACTCATCGATGCATTTTCATCAAACTTAAAACAAACCTGTTTTTCTTAGTTGACATTTTGGAGATGCAAGGTTTTCATCCAACAGCGACAACATACATAAATACACACACACACACCCTTCCCAACTTACCTGTGGGCATCCAGTGACAGCATAGGGACAGTAGGGGGAACACTGCACTGTGAGGTTGGGCAGACAGTAGCATAACTGGCACTGGCCTGTCCGCCACCTGTCTCCCACTGCATGGGACTGAGCCTGGTACTCACACTCCTCACAGGGGTCTGTCTGGCAGCTGAACACACACACATGCACAAATACATGCAGGAATGCACACACGCATGCATGCAAACACATGCTAACACTAACCAAGAGGACCTCATATTTGCAAGGGGACAGTGCAAGACCTACAATAGACAGCAGCCTATGGATGTCTCTGTGTGTATATATCATTATGCGGTTGAACAAGACTGGGCTGTACTATAACTGAGTAGGAAGGCAAAGGTGTGCAATAAGTTCTGAACCCTCCGGGCCATAGACATAGTTCCTGAGGCTAAAGTGGTGTATTGATTAGAGACTTGAGCTTATTTAAGTCTTGCAAGATTGTGGAAAGAAAACTAGGTAACATTAAATCGAACTGAGTAGACAGTAAGAGTGACGAGAGCTGACGACGACTTACCGGCGGGCTTTCCGGTAGATTCCTCGGCACGTCCTCCCGTCTCCGTGCTTGGTGGGGTTGTTGGGGCTGCGGAACGACCACTGTACACTCTGGACACCGCAGGGGCCCAAACACTCCCCCCACTCAGACCATGATGACCAGCCACAGTGCACTACAGTAGGACACAGTTAGATATTATATTCCAGGAGGTAGTGGAAGCATGGACTCAAGGTGTAAAAAATCTTCTTCAACCTTTGTTCTTCATCTACACCTCCCCTTCATGTTTGATGTGTATTGAATAGGTGAAATCAAGATTCACCTGATCAGCTTTGTCATACACATTCCAACTAACAAAGGGCCTTGAAAGCTCAGTTAGATTAAGAGGGATGCTTGCTGTGTGGGTAACAATCACCCACACCCACACCCTCGAACTTGAACTTGAACTTGAACTGGGTTGTGTGTACTAAACAAACTGACCTGAGCACTCTGGGTTGGGCTGGCATCGCTGAGGCTTTCCTCTCTCACACACACAGATCTCACAGTCCACCTTCACCTGCTGACCCGGCCAGTAGCGTACACCAGCCACCTCACACACACACTCCTCTGGTAACACACACTGCTGCGTGTGGCTCATCACCCGGCCCTCCGGACACCAGCAACCTGGAGACCAAATATCGAAATCTCAGAATTGACTTCAAACTTCAACTTCAAAATTGCAAGAGGCAACAATTTAGAGCATACGGTTTTCCAAACTGTCTCCTGAGCAACGTTCTGGTTCAGTGGCCTGTATAAGAAGTTGATGAAAGAGGCTCTGATGAAGGTCCTAGTGACCATAACATCACAGTTTTAATAATGAAGATGGCTTTTTGATGGAGAGTGTGATGGCACATCTTCCACCCCCCTGAGTAGCTGTTTAAAAGTGCGGTTTAAGTGAAAGTTTAGCAGACGTCTACAAAAATGAAAGCAGTATGTGGTACATATGGAATTCTCTGGGATATTTCAAAAATATAATAAAATATGTAATGATGGTCTAAAACTGGGCAACACACAGCCCAAAAGATCCTGGGATCTGACCTGAGAAGCAGGGTGCCTTGGGATCACAGGTAGTCCCACTGTTGATGTGGGCACAGGATACAGGGCAGGGAGCACAACTATGCCTCACCAGGCCACTGGGGCAGCTGGTGTTGGCACAACCATCCTCAGGACAAGGCTCTGGAGGGGGACGGGGAAGAAAAGGGAGAGAGTGGGGAGGAGAGATTGTGAAGAGGTGAGGAAAGAGACGAAGCAGGATAAGAAAGAGAATGACAAATAATATTATTTTCACCTCAAAATGCTGTTCATGTCCTTCTTCCTGAGGTTGTGGTTGAAGGTAGATGCTTGTTTAAATTCATCACATTTTTTATAATATTTTGAGCTCATAATAAGTCATCGTTAGTTGTGAAGCCATGATATATGGACAGTATTTTGAGGCAATGTACATTAGATGGAAAAGTGTTTGTTCATTTGAAATCTCTCAAGATTGAAAAATTAGAACAAATAGTGTGATTTTTATAGGATAGTAGTTAACGTAAGTCTTTTGTTGACTAAATAATACTGTTAAACTGCAATGGACTTGTCCAAGGTGTTTCCCAATACATGCTGACATTGCCTCCAGCACCCCGCAAACCTGAAGAGGATTAAATTTGATGGGTTACAAATTGATTTGGCGTCATCTGCAAAATGCCATCCACGGTGTAGGTCATCACATTGGATTTACACGACCACGTCCTGAATGCCTTCTTCCTCTGGTATTATTAAAAAGTAGACTTTTTGAGTTTCACTTCAGTTTTACTTTTTTTTAGTTTATTTTTACAGACGGTCCTTACTGATTTCCATTGCCAGGTTGGATTGTCCGGGGAGCTGGGAACAATCTCGGCCCCCATAGCGAGGAGGGATGCAGCCTCTGTGTCTGACCTCCACCCCACCACAGCCACTGGAACAGTTAGACCAGCTCACCCACGGCAGCCACTGGCCATCCACTGGAGAAGGAGAAATCATCAGGCACAATTCTCAGCAATCTGATTAATATTTGTCAAACTAAGTGGGTAAAACATTAGACTACTCGTGTCTTATATGCCTAGTTTACAGCTTCCATGCTCATGTGACGTCCTGTGACAATATCGCCCAGATTCCTTTGTGTTTCCTCTTCTCATCAGGAGACGACAACAACAAATAGGTCTTTTTAAGAAACCAAGAATTATAAAGCATATTGTCCCTGGGACTCTCATTCATTTAGCATTAGCACTGGCATATTGCTGTTGCTGTGTGGAGATTCACAGAGAATTAAATCAAATGAATTAGTTCCAACTTAGTATTAGACTAATCTCAGGCTCAAAAAACAATTAATTTTCACACATTACTGCAATGATCCTGAAACATCATTATCTCTTGTATTTGCGTCTGCTTCCTCACCGGGGCAGGTGGTATTGAAGCACTGCTGCCTCTGGACGTCGTGGCCGCGACAGAGGTGCAGTGGGTCCCCTGGGGGGCAGTCTCTCTGCCGGCTGGTGGAGCCTGTCCCACAGGAGGCGCTGCAGGGGCTCCAGGGTCCCCAAGGACCCCAGCTCCTACAGCCCTGCTCATCTGAGGGGCCCCCTAGTGGTGCTTGTGAGGAGTCTGGGCAGTCTGCCACACCGTTACACACCTTGGGAGGAAATAAGAGGGGGGAGTGGATCAAATAGAATTAACTGAGACGGTTAGACATCATATGACATCACATATTTTGGAGCTTTTTATCCAAAAAGCAGTGATCATTGCAGATGATTTCATTTTTTTCCAGCCCCCACAGCACCTACCATGTTGAAGGGGACACAGGATCCATCCATGCAGGTGAATTCAGGACAGGTGACAGTGGTGTTCCTACTACCAGGGGGCACTGGTGAGACGGTCTTATCTGGAGACACAACATGAACAAGACATAACATGAAAAATATTATCAAACATAGCAGGGATTACAAAAGATCCATCAAATGAGTAAATATGGCAGACTCTGGAATCTGTGATCCTGAGTACAACACTTAATTTATGTTTCCTTTCTTCCCCTCTTCCTAGGTCCAATCGCTCGGTCATTCCTTCCTTCTTTCCTTTTTCACCCAATTCCTTGGTTTCTTCACTTGATCCTTCCTTCACTTCATCTTCCCTTGCTTCATTCCCTCCTTGATTACTTTCTTAATTCCTATCTTCCTATCGTCCTTCCTCCCTCCCAACCCTCCCTTCCTATTCTCTAGTGAGAACTCACCACACACCAGCTCATCGTCGCCCCGCGGACAGTCTGGAACGCCGTCACACACTTGTGACATGTTTACGCAGGTGCGGTTGTCACATGGGAAGCTGCCTGGGCAGGGAGGTATCCGAGTAGAGCCTAATAGAAATAGAAAAGTAATATTAGTGCACCAGCAAGTCTGCATTTCCACTGAATCGTACACAATACATACAATATAGACCAGAACTCTTTTGAAGTGCACAAACTGATGTAAATGCTGACATTATCACACAAAGGACTTTCACTGAGATTTCTTTAAGAAATGAAGCACCAATTTGCCGTTCTAGTTTTCAGAGAAAGTCTCTCAGAAAAACATAGAGGATTAGAAGCTGTGGGATTCAATCCAATGCTCGAAATTTTCATCAAATAATTCCACTGTGAGTATTATCCAACATGGTATAAGATGCTCATCATTTAGTTAATAAAACTGCACTCATATAATGACATTCCTACAATGGATGCAATTAAAGGTGCTGTTACAATGAATGAAAACAATGAATGAGGACTGAAGGGTCTGAAAGATGAACATGGAAAAAAGCAATCAATATAAAGTCAACATAATGACGATGGTCAGGCATGAACAACAAGAAGCAGTTGCAACAACCTTGCAGTTCCTCAAAGGTGCCTGAATGAAAAGAACCAAAGGACTGAGAAATATTTTGCTACTCTTGGAGAACAATTGATGCTTTAATATTAAACACGAATGTGTTTCTGAAACACGTTGGTTTTTAATCTTGAAGACATCAGCGTTACTTAAAACAAAACTGCCTAAAAATAGCGGCATCTAAGTAAAATCAACTTACCACAGTTGTCTATGCTCTCATCTGAGGCGTCCCTGCAGTGTGGGGTCCCGTCACAGAGCTGCTGGTGGTCAACACACTGGTCCCCGCTGAGGCAGGGAACCTGGCCAGGGCCACAGGCAACCGCAGGGCACTGCTGCTCATCACTGCCATCCATACAGTCTGTCTCCCCATCACAATGCCAGGCCTGGGGCACACACTGCCCACCGCTGGCACAGCCAAACTCATAGGGCCTACAGGCTGCAGAGACAGGGAGAGTATAGGACACATATTAGAAGATAAGATACAATGAATTTGTATGGTTAATATTGTGATTACAGGGAGGGAGAGGAGAGGATCTGGAGTATAAAACTTCTGTCACCAACCTTCCTCATTGGACTAGTGAACCCCTAACTTAAGGCCCTGTCACACTATTGCGTATCGTATACCAGTGTATGAAAAAAAACACTCATACGCTGGTATACGCTGGTATACGCTAGGCATAGGTTTTATACGTTTCAAGCACGGTCGCATACACTGGCATCCGCTGAATACGCTGAGCGTATTCAGCGTATGGTTTGTATACCTAGCATACGCTAGGTATACGCTAGGTATACGCTGAATACACTCGAGTTACGCTCATTTCATACGCACAAAAAGCCCTTGAAAATACAGAGTTTTTCTTATACTTACCGTATTGAACCTATGCGTAGCGTATGAGTAGCGTATTGCCAGCGTATGTCCGCGCGTATGGTTTGTATACCTAGCATACGCTATGCTAGGTACGCTAGGTATACGCTAGGTATACGCTGAATACACTCGAGTTACGCTCGAGTTACGCTCATTTCATACGCACAAAAAGCCCTTGAAAATACAGTTTTTCTTATACTTACCGTATTGAACCTATGCGTAGCGTATTGCCAGCGTATGTCCAGCGTAGTATGCGTATGGCTAGCGAATGAGTAGCGTATGAACTGCGCATGTCCGCGCGTATGGTTTGTATACCTAGCATACGCTATGCTAGGTACGCTAGGTATACACTAGGTATACGCTGAATACACTCGAGTTACGCTCGAGTTACGCTCGAGTTACGCTCGAGTTACGCTCATTTCATACGCACAAAAAGCCCTTGAAAATACAGAGTTTTTCTTATACTTACCGTATTGAACCTATGCGTAGCGTATTGCCAGTGTATGTCCAGCGTAGTATGCGTATGGCTAGCGAATGAGTAGCGTATGAACTGCGCATGTCCAGCGTACCGCTATCACGTGTCACGTGTCACGTGATAGCGGCACATTGCAGCATTATTGCAGTAGACGTAAAGCTATCAACATGGCTCCCAAGAACCCGGGGCCGAGAAAAGGGCAAGAAGTAGGAAATGGGATCCTATATATACACTTTATCAAAACGCTTGCCATACGCCAATCATACGCTAGTTGTACGTTAAATACGTTACTCAATCGTCAGGCATACGCCTGCTGTACGGTATCAATACGCTAGCTGTACGGTACACCTTCATGCCAGCGTATTGCCAGCGTATGACCAGCGTACTGCATCTATGAGTAACCTCAGCGTACCTCTAGCGTAACTCGAGCGTATTCAGCGTATACCTAGCGTATGCTTTGCGTATAAACCATACACTGGCATACGCTCAAAATTTTTCAGCATGCTTAAAAATGTTCAGCGTCTTCAGCGTATGCCAGTGTATGCCAGTGTAGAGTTGTTTTTTTTCATACGCTAGTACGATACGCAATAGTGTGACAGGGCCTGTAGTAGTAGCAGCTCTTCTCCAACACCAGTATGATCTGATCGATTTGGCAGTTCACCATGTCACGTGATAGCGGTACGCTGGACATGCGCAGTTCATACGCTACTCATTCGCTAGCCGTACGCATACTACGTTGGCCATACGCTGGACATACGCTACTCATAGGTTCAATACGGTATTTTCAAGGGCTTTTTGTGCGTATGAAATGAATTTTCATACGCAACTAATACGTTTCTCTCATACGCAATAGTGTGACAGGGCCTTTATCACTATCCAATACTGAGAATGTTAGACTACCAACTATGAGTATGGTTGACTCTATGGTTAGTTCAAGTGGTGGTTTAGAAACCAGTGGAAAACAGAATGAAAACATTCAGGGTTTCTCTATTATCCCTAAAACTAAGAGTGCTATTACCTGAAGTGGGCACAGTGGGGGGTGCCGGTGATGTTGCCACGGTAACGGTGTGGCAATTGGTCCCGTTCTCGTCCTCTCCACCCGGACAGTCTGCTGTTCCGTCACACAGCTTACGCCCCGTTATACAGGTACCATCACTGCAGGCAAACTGGCCAGGAGCACAGGTCACTGCCACCAAGAGCAGGTCATTAAACCACATGTGTCACCAGCTAATACCGAGAGTACAAAATACTATGAACATCTTCCTATCCATTTCTCTCAAAGCTTGAAACTCCCTCTCCTTCATTTACATCATATTGTCTTCATGAATCAAGAGATTTGAATTGCCCAAGGATTGTCCTGTATATGATATCGCTCACATAAAGTAAAAGATTGGTGTCAAAGGCAAAAAGACCAAGAAGGTCATAGTTATAAACTGCCTTTATTGGAAAGATACACACATATAATAAACACAATTATACATCTATCATGTCCAGAATTTCATTTCATACTCCTCTCACAAAGGAAGGAGTAGGTCGTAGTATAGTTGTATTTGAATTATGAAACAGTCCGTGCTGTATCGTTGTTTGTACCTTTACTTGGACAGACAGCTTCATCTGTTCCAGAGGGACAGTCTCTGTGTCCGTCACACACTCTGTCTGCAGGGACACACTGGTCTCCGGGACACTGAAACTCCCCCGGAGCACACACACATCTGGAAACCAGTAAAAACAGATCATTCACTGGACTGGAGAACTGGGAGGAAACAGAAGAAAAACAAGGTACAATCCATGTGCCATGAACATAATATTTGCCAAACAATCTCAGTATTTGACTGAACCTGCTTGCAGTGAAATATGGGCGGGCTCTACCACATCAAAAATATTCATATCATGTCAGGCTAGCTCTCAATCACAGAAAATTTCTAAATTTAAAATCTTAAATCTGGTTGTGAATTGAACTACGCCATCTCGATGCAAAACTATAGTAACCCCTGTGTTGTACAGTGCGAGACCCCTGCCAGTCCATTGAACTGTTCACTTCCCCAAAAAGTGACTCAACCTTCTACGTAGAAAGAGCTGAAAACACACCCCCTCTCATCGCTGAGGTCCCCGCAGTCGTCATGTCCGTCACACCGGTGGAGGTAGAGAATACAGCGTCCTCCGGCACACAGGAACTCGCCCTCGTCACACACCACGCCACAGTCTGGGGCGTCCAGCACACAGTCACACACACACACACACACACACAGAAAAGACACCATTCAGTCAGTTGACCTTCAGGAAGGAAACAAGACTGGAAAGACTTGCTCAGCAGAGTTTGATGAAAAAGCGCCTTCCTCAGAAGAGTACCTTGCTCGTCAGACCCGTCAGCGAAGCCACAGTCCAGCCGTCCGTCACATACACGGTTGGCGGGGAGGCACTTCCCATTGGCACACTGGAACTCTCCTGGCGGGCACAGGGGCACTGGGGTGGCGGGCCCACAGAACTCCTCATCTGATTGGTCGGCGCAGTCCGCGCGGCCATCACAGCGCAGGAGCAGGTCCAAACAGGGTCCACTGCAGGGTCGGAGGTCAAGTCACTTTATTCAGGAAATACATTTTATTCTTGCATTGAAGAATCTTTCAAATGTAAAAATGCCAAAGGTCAAAGTCTATTTATTGACAAAGGGTTGAGGTTGTGCCCTCATGTTGATGACAAGCGCCATGGCCAGGGGTGAGACACTTCACTTCTCTATACCCATGCACTATAAAACTAAGAACACTTTTTCAACAAATCATGTCTGTTAATAAAATGTAGTAAAAACTGTATTAGAGATGTTTTACCTTAATTCTGAATCGTCACCTCTTCTATTCTATTTTATTCTATTCTATTCTATTCTATTCTATTCTGTTCTATATCAGAAAGAACTATCCATCATCTCCACAAACAGAAGTTGAACTAAAGTGGGGTTGAATTCACCTTGGTCTGCTGGTGCAGCGGAACTGCTCCGGAGAGCAGGTGGATGGGCAGATCTCATCCGAACCGTCGCCACAGTCGTCCTCGTTGTCACACACCCACTGGGACGGGACGCAGCGCCCCCCCGCACAGCGAAACTCCGACTCCTGACAGGGAGGGGAGGGAGGGGGGCAAGCCAAACCCTCACACCGCCACACGCCGTCCGCACAGGAACTGGACAGATGCACAGGAGAAACCCCACCGAGCATTCATTCACCTTTTACTAGTCGTCACCCATGTCCACTCACAACCTTCATGTAGCTTCATGTTACTACCAAACCCTAAACTCAACACTAAGAACCAGCTGTATGTCATGAGTCAGTATTTTGTAAGTAGACTACTGTATATATGGACATACACACATACACACAGGCGTCTCCATTAACTTTTCCCTCTTCATTTCATTGCCTTATTCTAGGGTATTCTTACTTTTTATTGTCATGTGCACTGTCTTGATTATTTTTGAACAAAAAGTGGAATATGCTTTCAGTAACATTTAGATGGACTGACCAGTTCTGGCAGTGTCGACTGACGGTGGTCCCAGGTGGAAACATGGAGCCCTCCCATTCACATGGACACTGAGCGGGAACTACACAACTATCACCTGTAGAGGGGGGTTAGGTAGGGGTGAGGACACAGCGATGAACCATCACCTGGAATATACAGTCAGGAAACATTGATATCCAGGTGTTGTTTCAGATAAGGGAGCAGGGGATACTCTAGAAGCCTTTCACAAGCCTTAGCACAAACTTAAGACAAACTAAATAGTATTTGCTAAAGGTCATCAGGTAGCTGAAATCCCCACAAACTGGATTTAGTGGGTGGAAGAAATTTAGTTTGTCAAATCTGTCTTACCATGTCGGACGGCGCCAGCGGGGCAGAAGCAGCCCTCCACGCAGGAGAGCGCCCCACACTGAGAGTCGGGACTCTGCTCTGCACTGGGACAGGAGGGAGAACAAGCTGGACCGCAGGCCTCGTACACCAGACCGTTCTCACACTGTAGGGCTGTAGACAGAGAGGTTACAGACAGGAGGACGTAAGAAGGGAGTACATGTGTTCAAAGGTAACATGTGACATTGAATAAATCCAGTTTGTGTGTGTGTGTGTGAGAGCGTGTATGTGTGTGTGTGAGTCTTTGACATACGACAGAGCTCTTGGGACCTCCAGCGGATATAGACCCCTCGACGGTTACACTCCTCGGCGTAGGCAGCGATGGCCGTACACAGACACTCACAGTCCCCACCTGAGTCACAGCTACCCCACACACACACACACACACACACACACAGCGTGTTGAATTGAAGTTTCAATTCAGGGACTACACAGAAAAAAACATTAACTTTAAACCTGCACTATGCAACTTAACAACACTTAACAACACAAGTGTCCCGAAAATGTCCCTAGATAGTTTCCTACCCACTAAGACCATCTTTTTTCATAAAGAGATTAGGTAGATTAGATAAAAAATGTGGGAATAGCCAGCTCAGATTCAGATTCAACTCACCCACAGGCATCAAAGACACACCAGTCATAATACTGCTGGAAGGGCACCTCAGGGTGGCAGAGGGAGAAGAGTTCCTGGGTCAGGACTGCACATCTTTTCCTGGCCCACGTCATTCTGTGGGGGTTGAGCTGGACAAGGCAAAGAGATGGTAGTTAGTGTGTGTGTGTGTGTGTGTGTGCGTGTGTGCGTGTGTGTGTGTGCATCTATCCAACTCACAGTGCAGGGGTCTCGGAGGTCCTGGTCTGCCACGTCGGGGCAGGAGGGGCTGACCTTCCAGGAGTTTCCAAACAGCTCGGCTGTGGACTCCACGATGCCCTGCCGCGTGGTGAAGTCGTTCTCGGTGTCCCCGTCAAAGTTACCGCACAACCCCCCCACACGACCCCGCAGGTGGGCCGCCAGGCGCACGTACACACGCATACCTGGAAAGTGTTGAGTGTGTTTGTTAAGTGACCTGATAGAGAACTACAGAACTATGTATTGTGTTGTGTTGCCAGTGCCAGTTTTATCACCATTTTTAACCTCGTCATCGGTTTAGTGTTCTGATGAAGTGTGACTAAAAGGAGCTGTACACATTCACATCTGGGAGCTGTTTGATATTTCTGGGAACTTCAAGACAGACAAATTGGCGTCTTGCTCTGTCTGCATTTTTGTTCATGAGTCTGCATACCTGCCATTGGAGGACGTACAGTAAACTCTTTTAACTCTTTTAACTCTTTTAACAAAACTTTCTGCAGTTGTGGAAATGATCTCCTATTGAGGTTTTTGTTGGTCACATTTTTGTCAATAATATAATGAAACCAAATGATTTCTAATACTGTCATGATGATTCTACTTGCCATAGTGATTGTTGAATTAGATTATTACTACACAGTTACAATTACACAGTTGAATTAGGCCCACATCATCTCCAGAAACCTCAACACTGACTACAATGATTACGGAGACCGTTGAGGCTAGCTAGCTCGACAGGGTTGAATGAAAAGGTTATTTAAGGATGCACAGGTTGTGTCTGTAGGTGTGTGTGCGGTTCCTACCTCCATCCCAGAGCAAAGTAACCCCCAGTCGAGAGGAGAGGGACACAAACAGGCCAGCTCTCTCCAGAGTCAGGCCGCTGCCACTGTAGGACCTGGGCATGGTGACTGGCATCCCGTTCACTGTAACAGCTTTACCTGGAAATCAGAGGAAGGACTGGTGACTCGTTCCCGTCTCAGTGTTTCCTCAGCGTGTCAGATTTGAAGCAGGTGACCCCAACTTCTACACCCTCCTCCCTGCCTTGCTCTTCCTGTTCCTTCTTCCCCTCCTTCCCTCCCTTAATCCTTTCCCACCTATCCCTCCTCTCAGCAGGTAAATTATCATATTTCTGGGAAAGGAGGAAAAGGTAGGGAGTCTTCATCGAGCCTCTATATATAAGGTGACCCTCAACTTCCTCTAATCCATCCTCTGCTTCCCCCTTCACCACCCCTTGCACCCCCCTCCCCCTCCCTCCTACCTCTCAGCAAGTGTATGACGGTATTCCCCAAGCTGAGGGTGACCGACTTTGTGCAGGTGACCCCAGTGCTGCCGCAGGGCACGTTCTCCGCTGTGACGCTGAACAAGCCGCTGGCCTCCTGCGCCAACACGTACTGGCAGTCGCCCAGGAACGAGTAGCAGCGGCCATCGAACGTCACGTAGTGCGGGTCGCCCGTTGCCACGCACACGCCGGCACAGGCAGACTGGCTGCAGTGCCAGCGACGCTCCTTACACACACTGCATGGGGGGGTGAAGATACAATAAATGAATAGATAGATAGATAGATAGATAGACAGATAGATAGATAGATAGACAATATACAAGCAAACCATGTGTTGCAGTCTTTAGTGATGGTGTCGTTGCTGTAGTAGAGTCGACCATTATGGCGACATGGGCACTCCTCCGGCAGAACGCAGCGTAACCCGTCACCCTAGTGTAACCCGAGGAGCACATAACATGTAGAGTTAGACTGGATGGACGGGAGATCGGAGGATGCAAGTCTCACCTGGAGTATGATGCTCTGCCCTGTGTGTTGTTTAAAAGGTGTTTTATAAACTGTCTCCATTATACAACATAAATGATTTCCCACAATTTTGTTGACACATGGTGAGATAATAGAAACAAATATCAATACAAGATGAATTATATTAAAGATAATGAAAGAGTCAGTGTAGGTGGGTGTGAGTGTGTGCTCATAGTCCAAATGAAGGAGGTGGGCGATGGGAGACTGTCAATCTAAAAATCACTGCGCCAAAGAAAAGTTCCAAAAATAAACCTGACTACATCCAAAACCAACTTTTTTATGACTAAAAGATCACTCCTCTTACTTTGGAAAATACCACTATCACTCAACACAGGGCCAACCTCTCAAATGAACTTGAGCTTTGACTCACCAGTAGCACGGTTCCCTGGGGACAGACGCAGCCAGACAGGGGCTCTTGGCAGCCTGACTGGGGGGCAGCAGACCCCTGCTGTTGGCTGGGGGGGTCCAGGCTGGAGCAGGTGAGGAGGCAGGAGCGTGGGGAGTAGACCAGGGAGCCGGGACATTGGTTCACCTCCTCACACCGTTCCTCTGTGCAGTTCAACAGCCCCCGCTCACACACACTGTGGAAGCAGGAGGAGCTGAATTATAACTGATATTTATTTATTGTAAGTCGCTTTGGATAAAAGCGTCTGCTAAATGACTAATGTAATGTGTTAAAATGTTATCAGTCATACTATTTATTTAATTTGTCTCATGTTTTCTGCTATTTTTATAATGTAAACAGTGACTCAGAGGCGGAGAGGTGGAGAGAGGGATGGGATGATGATGAAGAAGAACATGAAAATAGGCAAGGTAGACGTTAGTAAGAGTAAGGACAGCCAAGTGGGCAAAAAAGTTGATGAAAAAGAGATGAAAGAACAGCTGAAAGTGAGGGAATGACAGGTAGAATATGAAAAGAATGGAGCGAGAATAGAAAATAATGGGAAAAAACGAAGGACAGGGCTCATGGAGATGATAATAAAGGCGGTGTAAAGAAGGTGTAAAACTAACTGAAGCAGCCTGGCTACGGGGGGTGTAATAGCTGCTGCTTCTACCAACCCAACGAGAGTCTGACTACTGGATCATATCGATGGTACAACGGGTTACCCACTCTTCTCTCCCGCTTGTGACATTTATTGACCATCACGTTTCATCAGAAAGGACCCTGAACAAAGCTTTGTGCTGACATGGGAGTAATCAATAAATGTTCCAAACTGGAGGAGTGAGGAGGTTGTTAATAATTCAACCCTTCATCTCTCTTCCAACTGTCATATTACCACACAGCAATTAATCAGGTCAATGGTCAATGCGGTACAGGTGGTGTAACGCCAACAGTTACAACACTGGTCCAATGAGTTGAATCAGAGTCACACACACACACACACACACAATGAAGCAACCTGCTACTACCACTACTGTAACGACACAGGCCCAGAGAGTATTGATCACCGCTGTCATGTGGTAAAGAGATGCAATGAAATCAACCTATCCTGTAGCACGAGGGAGCAGGAACATAGAGTGATTTCATCAGAGCTCTTACACCACCGCGTACTCACTGGGGAGACAATCATTTACAATCATTTATCCATCAAATGAACACACAGTACATCCAGTGCTCAGGCTAAAATATCTTTCACCTATCTATCTAATTACAACAGTTTAGGAGTAGTGCAGCAAGCGTGATGTAAAAGGTGACGCATCTATCATGAGTACATCTGTACTAGGACAATACATGCACTTGAACCCACCAGTGAGCTTTGACAGTGACCTCACACACCCTCTCACAGGAAGACAAACATCATGTCAAAGAAGTAGGGCAGGTTTCTTATTTAAGCAAAAACTAAATGGAGATGGTTATGACAAAAAGACAACTGAAGACTGCATCTATAGCAGTCTTGCCTCTCCTGCTTCTGCTATACTTTGTAAAGCTATGTCACCGCACTGACCTTGCACACCAGAGTTAAAAATAGAGGTTTTTTCTCTTTTGGCGGTTGGCATCTACAACAAAAACTGTCTATCGGTGTGCGGTGTGTCGGCAAACTTTTTCAGTCTGGTACCCAAACTGAGTAGATTTACTGTCGTCTCCTCTAGGGACAAGGCTCATTCAAACATACTAATGCCATACTAATGTTATGTAGACGCACCGTTTAAGAAGCCTTGCCAACATTATATTGTAGCTACATCAAAGCGGTGTTGTTCTGACAATGGGGTCAGAGGAAAAACCTTGCTGACTCATTCTGATTCTTTATCACCACCGACTAATAAAATCAGTACACAGATGCAGCCATAAAACAAGAAAGGGTCTTATGATGTGCTATAAATCTCTACTCTACTAATCTCTACTATGTCTTCCTATCTACAGATTTAGCATGATATCCTAGTTTGGAAAGCACTACCTCACTGCAGTAAAGTTGACTGGAATGGAGCTGTTGTCTCGTTAGGTGGGAAAAACAAATGTGCAAAATATTTCATTCATGTCAAGTTGAGTGAAATTCTGCCACAAGAAACAAATACAGCACTCAACAACATTGAGGAAACATCCCGAGTAGACGATGTGAATATCTTCCGATCGGGTCAGGACGCATTAACAAGTGGTCAGACTCACTGAGGTGATCCGAGGTGGATAGACTCATTGGATCACACTGCCAGCAAAATCTGATTTGAGAAGGTTCAGATCAGCACAGGTTATGCGTCTTGGTGTGATCGGATGATAAAAGACAAGTCGCCTAAAAGACAAGTGGAACTGTGTCAATTTATGGTGCAATAAGCAGTATTTTTACTGCCCTATATCACAAAATGACCATAATATATCTGCAGGGAGTTGATAAAACTAGTGACTTGATGATTACTTCCCCAGCTGCTGAGAATTTGGGATTTCAAAGCTCACTTTCCAGCACATACTTATTTCGGGAACAACTCCCTTCCCCCGTCGCACTTTCAGTTGTTCAAAGATGGATGACGGCGCTACGAGCGAGCAACTGGAATCTAACAGATTTCGTTCTGAAGCCAAAAAGGCAAATGACAAAACAGCAGTACTGCGCATCGTGATGAATGACTTTGTTTGACATTTCTGCTGGTTCTCTGCTCTAATTATTTAGCTTACTAATCCTTTATTTTTGTACTTTGTCAATTACAGGCTACCATAAGCTGAGCCTGAGACCTGAAGATGTGGCCTTGGTCAACGATAGAGGTTGATAAAAGTCATAAATTGCTTAATGCCCCTTTACGATTTCCTCAAAAGGGCATTTGGCAGGGGTCAAAGGTGTTGACGTAGTAGTACGAGAGACATTCCTATGACTGGAAGGTTATCCATCAACTGTCCTTGAGCATGACACTGAAGCCCTACTTACTGCTCTGGATAAGAGCGTGAGCTAAATGTTTAAAAAGTAAAGTCTGTGTTGCAGTGCAAAGGTAAATAGTTTAGGCAGCTTATCTAAACAAAGCAGCTGATAAAAATCTCCACATCAACACATACCAGGTGTTGCAGTTGTTCTGAACGATAGCACCAGGCTGGTACATCTTGCCTCCTTGAACACAGGGGCACATTGTGATGGGTACACACTGGCCTTGGTAGTCCTGCACTAGTCCTGACGGGCACTGGCACCCTGGAACACAACTCCTAATTCCCCCTTCACCACCAGCATCACCATCATCATCATCACAGCTCCAGCCCTGCCGCAGGTCTGAACAGGAGCCCCCACATGCACGACCACACTCCTGGTACACCTGACCCCCCGAACACTGGACCGCTGTGGAGAGGAGAGAGGACGGGAGAGGAGAGGAAAACATTTTTGACAGGGGAAAAGCAGTAGCCTAGTTTTCTTAGAAGTAAAAAAAAACACTTTAATTCCTCAGAGACGGGCTGAACACTCTATTTTTTTCAAGAGTGGCCTACTTCAGTTATAACCATATAACCATTATAACCATACTGCCATCATTACTGTTGCAACAGCTACACAACATTCAAGCCCCATTAGATATAAAGTTAGACTCTTAATGCCTAGGTATGTGTATAACTAGACTTGGGTAATCTTGTGCCACGTGGTCTGGGAGTAACAATATCAATTTTAAGGCATCAGAAAGCACTGAAAACGTTTGTCTTCTTCAGTGGAATGGATTTATTCCCACTAGTTATTCTAGCAATTCTAGCAAGCTGCTTTTTTGGGAAACCAGAATATGATACATCTATCTAAGTCAGCATATTACTTTAATTCCCGTCCTTCCTATGTCTGTGTGATGACCCGATTTCCCAGCAAGGACCATTACCTCTTCACAGTGATGTAATATAATGGAATTTAATCTAATCCAAATAATGGCCAAGGCAACAGTAAGCATGTTATTTACAAATATGTGACCTTATTTTGCCTGTAACTGTAGCATCCCTCCCCTCTTGGGTTACTCATAATCCAGTCAACAGAGTCTGAGATCTCGCACATGCCAGACAAATAAATGAACAAACGAATGAAGGAATGAACAAACAAACAAAGGCGGAAGGAAACCTAATCCGATTTCATTGAGGATGACAATTAAACACGTCTATTGACTCCAGATAGAGTAAACTCTACCATTACAGTCACTAATGGGCAACCTAATAGTCCACTAAGCCAATAGCCTCCCTACTTACGGCATAAGGTGTGGTTGCGCCAGTGGATGGCCACGCCCTCCTGGGCACAGTGTCGGGCGTAGGCGGTGAGCACGGTGCAGTGGCAGGCCTTCTGCAGGGCACAGCCACAAACCTCAGACAGACAGAGACGCAGGTAGGGTTCCCTCTCCACCACGTCATGACACCCCTAGAAAACCAGAGAGATGCAAGAGAGAGGAGGAGAAGGGGAAAGAGAGATAGTGAGTAACTGAGATGGGCTCAACACGTTTTTCAGTGCAGTCTTCTCAGATGGGGTTCCTTGAGACACAATTTCATCAAATCCGGGTCAGGTCAACGATTTGAGAGACATGAAAAAGCCCTGTAATAGTAGTACAGCATATCTACATTGCCCCAGCGATTGAAATGTACACACACACACACACACACACACACACACAAACTCATTCGTCGTCCTCTTCACACCCCATGCGCACACCAACCTGGAAGACGGGGCTGTGTATGACGGAGCACACGCTGTCTGCGTAGTGTCTGCGCTGGGTGTATGTGGTGCAGGGGTCTGGCGGCGCTCCTCTGGGCAGAACACAGCGCTCCCTCGTAAACTTGGCGGCAAAGGACGACACGCTGTTCTCCACGTCTCCCTCTGGGGTGGTGAAGTCGTCGTGCTGGTTCCAGGACAGCGTGCCACACAGACCACGCACCTTCGATACAGGACATACACACACACACACACCGGAAGATGATGCAGTTCCACAACGTCACTCAGCAGTAATTCCATTTCAGCATTGCCACAGTTTCCATCCATGACCATTTTGCATCCCCTCCAGTTAAATATGGTTATATGTAAGTTAAAGTGCATCCCTTTTGTTGAATTCAAAATGGGGCTCAAAATGGTGCAAGTGAAAGGAACATGTAGAGCACGGGTGTCAAACCGTGTGCCATGGAGGGCCGAGAGTATGCAGGTTTTCATTCCAACCGAACACTACACCAGGTGATTTCACTGATTAGTCCCTCCTCTCTGGCTGAAGGTGTGGTAATCAGTGAAATCACCTGGTGTATTCTTGGGTTGGAACGAAAACCTGCATACTCTCGGCCCTCCATGGCACACGGTTTGACACCCCTGATGTAGAGTATGTAAGTATGGAGGTCACCTTGCTCGCAAAGCCAGGTTGCAGGGTGATGAAGGCCAATGGTCCGTCTAGATGCCAAAGCAGCTGGGCCCCAAACGTCTGCACCAGGAGGAAGGAGGAAGAGGCCCGACGCACAACTAGATCGCCTGTCACCACAGGTAACGCCTCCCTCTGGCCGTTCAGAGTCACTGCGCCTGGAAGTGACAAGATCAAATTTAAGGAATCAAAACGTAGTAAGATATTGTATTCTTAGCGGTGCTAGCTATTTTGGTATGATTAAGTGTTTGAAACATCAGCTAACACTGACACAGTGAGCAAGAGTAAGGTGTGAAAAATATGACACACACACACACACACACACACACACACACACACACACACACACACACACACTCACACTCACACCCAGGACACAACTCACTCACCAGTATCGGCAATGGTGACTGTGGTGCGGAGCGCTGTGACTGACATCTCCCTCAGACAACCCAGCCCTCCTGTCACACACTCCCCACAGCGCACACTCACCACCAGCTTCCTGTCAACAAAGTCCTGGACACACACAAGGCAGGTTTGCACAGGGTATCATATAAAGTCTGTCTTGTCTGTTAGTGTGTGTGTCTGTGTGTGTGTGTGTGTGTGTGTGTGTGTGTGTGTGTGTGCATGTTTATGTGTCTCACCTCCACAGCAATGAAGGGACAGCCTCCTCCCTGTAGTGAATACCTCTTTCTGTCAAAGGTGGTGACCTGTAGCGCCCCCATTAGACTGCACTGGGCAGCGCACTTCTCCCCTGTACACTGCCATTGGCCTGCTCTGCACACACTGATGGTGGTGGGGTGATGATACACAATCATAAACAGTGACCACAACACTACCACACACAAACACGTGATAATATTATGAAGCCTAGCACTCGCGCTACTAACTGAAAACATGCTAGTCATACTAGCCTAAAGCTATCTAGGTAAGCTAGTTAGCTAGCCTGCTGACCTTCCAAGATGTCAAATGCCATAGTAAAGAATGAATGAAAAAAAGTTATTTCCATTTATATTGTTTAATTTATATTTTGACCAGTTTCTTCTTTGCCAGTTTACTAACTTGCACTCTGAAAACACTGCACTCCAACCAATGAGATTATTGTTGATTCCAAAGGAGCTCTACTTCCGAGAAGTATTTGCAAAACTAAAATTCCAATCTCCCATGCACACACTCACCATGTGTTGCATCTCTGCTGTATCGTGTCGCCTGGCTGGTATGTGTGTCTGCGGTGGAAACAAGGACAATCATCTCTCTTCAGACAGAGTCCCTGGTGAAGGTAAAGGCCTGGTGGACACTCACAGCCCCCCACACACTCCTCTCTGCACTGGCCCAAGGCTGCGGCGGGCCTGGGGAGTTGGGGAGACGTACAGCTGGGGGGACAGGAGGACACGCAGTCCGAAAATACCTGCCCTCTGGGACAGACACGACCTGGGGAGGAGGAAGAGAAAAGGTAGTGAGACAGGAGAGATATGATGGAAAGACAGAAGTATGATGAAACAGAGTCAGCAAGAGAAAGAGAGACTCATGCTGGAATTGTAGCAGTATTCAGTCGGCGGTGGATGTTTTTTTAATCGGAGATTGGCCGTAAAGTCCCTCAACGCTGGCGTAATCTACCACCTACCACAACTGCAAAGAGAACTTGGTGATAAAAGTCACATTTTCCCAACTTTTACCTTCTACCGGTGGTGAAGACAGACCAGATGTTGCAAAATGTATGCACCACCAATGTTTGTGGACCGTCTCTTCTTATTTCCTCTTCCAATGAAAATAAAACAAATAAAACAAGGGCTTTCGTCTTCTGAAATCTAAACTATTTGACATTTTCAAATAAAACCGAATGAACGTTTGAAAAATGAAGAGATGCCCAATTCACCACAGAGGTTGGTTGTCCTCCAGGTGATTATGACGTGTTGTTGGGCACACTCTCGGGCGTAGCTAGCCAGGGTGTCACACACAGCCCCCTCCCTCTCTCTGGGACCCAGGCTACAGTAGAGGTACAGACAGGTGTCTACGTAGGCCGCTGGGTCCACCTGAACCACAGAAACAAACAATACTTATTACTACTTACTATATACAATTACTGCCACAAAGTTAAACCAATCCTGCCTCAATCTTGCGTCCCGGTGCCATACACCCCACCCACCTGGTATACTGCAACATATCGCATTAAACAGGTTATTTAGTCTAGTATTGGGAAGCTTAAAATATTGTTTTACCTAAAACAAGCAAAAAAAAGCCAAAGGTGTGAGATAAATCCATAGCACTAGTATCTAGTCTAGATAATGTTACTTAAGTCAAGAAAATTCTTGAAACAACATGATTTATATTGGAAGCAAGTGAAATGACCTCACCCTTAGGAGGATTCTTTCACTTATTTAAGAAAAATACGAATTTAAGGCTCAATTTGGACTGGATCGCTAAGATAATCCACGTATGTCCAAATACCAAGAATTATTTGACTTATGACTTACTTAGTGAATTATTTGACAAATACTACATGAATCACGCCACATACATGAAGAAGAGAGTCAGTAAAAGTTGATTGCTGTCTATCAATTGTCTCTCAACATCTTATCAGCCACCATTAAAATATAGAGGTAGACTATACAGATACAGCCATATCTTAAATCATAACTTATTAACCAGAGTTTTATTACACCATTCATTCATTTTGGAGTGTGAAAATGTCTGAGAGATTTAAAAAAGGAAAGTAATTGAACTAATGTAGCTTCAATACATGAGTTCCTCACTGGAAGTAGTAGCTTAGTTCTTCCACTGAAGACCTTTGGGTCGTTTTAAGTCATTACTTCTAAAGAGAATCTCGATCCTTTATGGAGCCGGTTCACACCAACTTCCTTGGCGGTGGACTTGAAGCAGGCAATTGATTTACTTTTGGTAGTAAATATGTCTTGCCAAGAAATTTGATACAAGCACCTCATAATGTCCTCAGTTTGTCTAACAGGGGTAAGATACTCTACTCTATTTAAGTATAGCTTCCTGTATAAACATATTGTATTATAACATTATGCACTATTTGATGTTGCTGACCAAACTATAACCACAGCCAGTGATTGGGGTTTATGGCAATGCACTGTGGGAAACTTTCATTTGCACCATTTTGAGTGAACGTAAACGAGGTAAAAAAAAACTGTTGAGAATCAGAGGCGTCTGACCCGGAGGTGGCAATGTGTGAAGGGGCTTTCCAGTAGTCGGTGACACACTGACTCCGCCTGCCTACGTAGAGCGACATCTCCGGAGACATCACAGCTGTGACCGAGCTCAGCCGCATCGCTGCAGCCCTGAGGGAAACAAAAGACAAAGAGACTCGATTACCCAGGGTGCATCACATAAATGCAACAGAACTCTTAACAGCGCATTCACACCACAAGCGACTCATGGAATCAGTTGCCAGAAGCCCATTCATCCTCTACCAGAGACACATCAGCTAATGTTGACCGCAGTTGCCTGGGTTCCTAGTTTGTTGGCTGAATTCTTGGGCAACATCAGCATCCAGTGATATGCTAGACTTGTGATATGTTCCACCAATCACTGCAACACTACTGACAATGTGACTGGCTAGCTCAGATCGATGATCAGATATTAGCACGGTGATGTGGTTACCGCCGGTGCAGAAGGTATAAATATGTGGCTGATATATACAAAATAAGGGACATGCTCCTTCAATGCTGAATCCATATCAGTGCAGCACCTCATTCTGCTGGTCAGGAATTCTCCATGAATTGCCGAAGCTGGCAGCATACTGGGAGACACTTCCACTCATTGTGGTGAAATCATCTATGGAGCCAAGAAACAAATAGGTTAACGCTGCGTAGTTAAAGCGGGTGTAAATTAACACAGCACAGCGCATCAACATAGTAGTGGGCAAGGGGTTAGCCAGGTTTGACATGTGTGTGTGTGTGTGTGTGTGCGTGTGTGCGTGTGTGTGTGCGCGTGCTTCCCTCACCATCAGCATTATTGTTGTAGACTCCACAGAGCCCCCTGGTGGCTGCCAGGTGTTCGGCGGTCACTGTCAGGTAGACAGTGTTGTTCAGGTCAAATTTGACCCTCACCCCCAGACCGCTCTCCACAAACACAAAGTCTCCCAGCCAATGGACACTCACTCCTAGATAGAGTGAGCAATAAGTCAGTAAGAGCTGATCATCTGTAGCCGTCCTAAGTAGATCTGTGGTAAAAGTCAACTGGACTTGAATGTTTTTTTTAGAGTGAATTAACACTGTGATGAAAATGTGACTCATAGTGGTTCTACCAAAGACACAACATTGCAAAGGAATGAGAAAAGCATTCAACATAAACAAAAAGGGAATTTAAGGTTTACATAAAAAAACACTATACACTGTACTTTAGGAGAGGTTATGAATTTGTTTGACATTTGCTTCCTCAGGAATGTAGACCCTGTAGACTCTGGGACCTACTAACATACCAATAATACCACTTTCTTATGAACCACTAAATGAACTAATGAAGAGATTTTTAATTTCAAGTGTGCAATATAACTGCTGTCTGTTCATGATGTGCTGTAAAATGCATCCTTTCTATTGCAAACTAGCAAAAAGGATACAAGCCTGAATTAACAAGACCCTCTGGGGGATCCATATCTATAATATCGGAAACTTAACAATGTTGCCAGGTTAAGAAAAATACCACACTCAAAATGAAACTAAGTGAGATGTTTGCTGACATTAAGATACCATTTTGGAAGAGTGGTTCTCCATGTGGGACAGAGAGGTTGTTCAGCGTTAAGTTCCTGTGGTGAACTGAAACCAGGTCTAGACCCAGCATCATCCGCAGAGCCTGAAAGGGGAGGACCGTTTACACATGAACATGCATGCACACGCATACTATACACAGAACAAAAACACAAGTCATCAACAGATATTTTCATTTCTGCTAAACAAGCCTTACCAGTCTTGCCAACATTTGTCATGATTGGTGTATTTTATTTTATTTTTTGAACGTTTCCCCAGTGTCCTCATTTAGTCACTGATGCTATGAATTATAGTCAATTCCTTCTGTAATGTTTGCAGGTTTGCAGACTTGGTAAAAGTCCACATGGAAGGCTCCAAACATTAGAGCACTTAAGCAGGACTCAGTGGGAGCGTGCCTCAAAGTTAGTGAGGCCATGAGAAAAAATTCAATTTTGTTAAGTTCTGTCTGCAGGTGCAGTAGGTAGCACTATACCGCAGCAGATTACTGTCATTCTCCGGCTTGCAGTCTTAGGATTTTAGTTCTAGGATTTGAAAAAAATTTAAATGTCTGGTATTTCACTAGAGTGATGTTAGGGAGGGTATTGCTACCGAATGTTTCTTATCCCCCAGAGAAGTTACAGCAATATAGTGCACACTTGACCAAACTATCTCTTACCTTACTGCAATCTCTTCCGTCACAGACCGTGCTGATGTACACTGCCCAGGTCCCATCAGCAGATGAGGCCAGCAAGTAGGTGCAGCTGCCCTGGAAGTGGAAGTGCTTCCTGTCAAAAGTGCGGTAGTGGGTCCCACCCCAGGTCATGCAGGTGGCTGAACCCTGGGTGTCCCTGACACTGCCCAGCAGACCCCCACGCACCAGGGGAGATGACTGGGAGTCTGGAGACGGAATAGAAGAGGGGGTAATGTATGTCATTCATTTCTCAATGGATGCCCCCATATGAAATATGCCCCCCCCCCATGCACAAAAAGGGACAACTGCAAATCTAGAGAGAGGGAGAGAAGTAGAGAGTGTTAGAAAGATTTTGAGAGAAAGAGAGAAATATGTAGAGAAGATACGGGGTCAAAGATAAATAGATAGATGGATAAACACTTTTAACAGTCTAAGCAAACAGTTCTGTTTGTTTCTTCTCAATCTTGGCAAATGCTTCCCTTTGTATCATTTAATACATTTCTGTGGAAAGTTCCACAACAAAGTGAAGTCCAGCACCAAAAGCCAAACACTAAATGCAGACCACCTGCTTTGAATGTGTTGGTCTCTGGCAAAATCTCTGGAAGTCTTTTTATGGCTGTGGAATGAAACAATTACTAACTAACTTCAGAATATTGTTTTATCATTTTATTTCTAATATGAGGGGAAAAACAAATATTGCGCACTGGAATGCTAACAATGCTAATATGTCATTCTTTGGTTAATTGAAATGCCAATATGGAACCCTTGTTTTCATCAGTGCCACATGTACTTAACCAGCAAAAATGTGGTGTGTGCGTGCATGTGTGCGCGGATGTGCATGTGCATGTTTTCTGACCAGGCAGGAGAGTGTAGGTACAGGACAAGCAGGTCTGGTCGGACGCGTTCCTCCAGCTTAGACCCCAAAGGCTGCTGCAGCACTGCTCCATAGGCATCAGGGAGGAGTTATGGACTCCAGGGAACTCCTCGCAGCTCCACGTAGAAAAACACTGGCCACGCACACCCACACCTGGGAGGGAGAGGACAGGGAGATGGGGTGAGCAAAAGGGGTAGGGAGAGGAAATGAGGAAATGAGAAAAGGGTTATAAAGAGTGATAAAGAAAGGCAGAGAAAACAACAAAGATTGACTGGAAGGGAAAATGATGGTCATGTAATAGATCTTATAAACAAACAAGTTCGTTTTATTGAATCCAGAATGGCTGGTGAAATTCATAATTTTTACCCATAAGAAGTATATTTTCCCAATGTTTTCCCGAAATCATCAGCACCTGTGTACTTTGTTTAAAATCCTGATGTATCACATGTGAAATTGTTCTGATGAACCAGGGACATGTTGGTTCCTTACCCTGTGAGCATCGAGGTCCTCCCCAGCCTTCACAGCAACCCCTCACTGTCTTATTCACCTTTTGGCTCTCAATCTCTGGCGGTCTGAGATGGACAGACATATTATGGAAAAACCACACTGAGCAAAAAAAATCATCACCGCACCAGCCAAGTAAGCCTTAAATGACATTTATTACTCAAGTTCAAGAGGAGACATTCTACTGATCTTGTTTATCTTGTTTACCCACAATGGTGGCATCCCATCACCTCCCTATTCCCCCTCCAAAGATACATCACCATCACCCCTATGTTATCCCCAGTATAGTACAGTACAGTACAGTTCAGTTCAGGGAGGAGACCCCAGGGCAGAACCAAGACATGCTTGAATGACTACATCTCCCAGCATCCCAACATCTGCAAATACCTTCAGAGTTCATTAGGAGCTAGAACCATCAATCTCAACACCAACTGGGGTTATATTATTCTGAATGATCATTTTAAAACAGATTCATCAATTGTTCACTTACTTGTACAAGAAGCAGGATGCCTTGGGACCCTGTTGTTTGTAATAGAGTGCGATGCCGTCGTCCCCCCCGTGCTTGGCGCGCATCCTGTCCACATCCAGCCTCCAGTCCTGGGTGTTGTACTGGTACACCTCAGAACAGCTCACTTCAAGCTGCAGACGGGGGGACAGGACCCGCTCCACTCTCTCCTCCCCCGTGTGCTCACACCAGTGTCTGGAGCAGGATCCGACAAATTAGAAATCTAAGTTCCTCTGTATTGCCTCAAGTCCATCTACAAATTTAAGGTTCGTGTCATGTGTACCAAGGTACTTGCAGGTCCTCAAGAACACCAAACTATACACTCAAAAACTAATTAAAATGAAATTTAACAAACAGCAAATTATTTAGCAGCAGTATGTTAGCACTACAGTAGATAGTAAAATGTATTTTTTAAAGCAGGATTCAATTATTTAATTAATTTTTTAATTTTTTAAAATTATTTTTTTTTGCAAAACACATTAGTATTGATGAAATTATCTTTACTCACAATATAATGTAATGTCCCATGATTTAATATTAGGAATTTTGCAGTTTCAACACCACTGTAAACTTCACACTGGTATCAGGCTTTAACTAATATGTACCAATGCTTCCTTGAGCACTCGCAAACTTCTCATCTCATCTCTCTCTTTCCCATCTTCCCTGTCTCTCTCTCTCTCCCCTGTATACTCTATAGAACATGGCATTAAGTACTGCTTTGACCAGTCCAAGGCATACACACCCCATTCCCATCACCATGCGCAGTCCAAACAGAGACAGTAGTAGTGCCTCCATGGTCTTCTCTCTAAAAATGATTGATTCAAATTCCTGGGGAAAAAGTAAAAATTAAACATTATTTTTATGAATACACAGGATTTGATGTTATAATCCTTTCTGCATTTGTGAATTATATTCATTTCTAATCCATTACAGCTCATCTGAAAGTGAATGAATACAGATCATTACAATTTTCTATTCATACTTTCTAATTCAACAGTGTACCAACACATTTTAAACCATGAATATTGCTTTAATTCGGGTTTGAAAAATGTAAAAAGCAACTTTAATTGACTACTGTTTCATATAAAATCCTCACTATTGATAAGGATTAACAATACTAAACCAGAGAGCTTTACAGCATAATCAGAGGGCGTTTTAACCAATTACAACATTGATTAGTAATGTGTTGTGTCACAGTGACTCTTCTGTACTGTGTCTGTGAGAAGCATTTACCAAACTGAGCCTTATTGTATGCACCAACATATTCTGTTTGTTGCACTGCAATGAAGAAAAGGTGCACTTACCTTTGAAGTGTTTTAGGGGAAATCTTTGCAGCCTTTGAGAAATAACTTCACTTGTGACTGAAAATGTCAAATCCTATTAGTAAGTTATTTGCGGCTTTATTCTCCTTTTCCTTTGACTATTTCTCTTTTTCGTTCTGTCCGTCGGGTTGTGATATAGTCCTCAGTGAAGTGACATGTTGCCTTATGGGGGGGTGGGTGCCCCTGAGGTATGCTTTTAAACTCAGGGGTTGAGTCCTGGGAAGTACAGTACCATCTGAGGCCACTGCCATTGGATACCAGTGCCAAGGTCACAGCTGGGAGGGCAGGCATTGGCCACCGGACCTATGACGGACATATCCTATGACCTCTCCCCATGAAACAGTACAAGACTGAAGGTGAGGAGGCCTCTGAGTGGGGTGGAGGGCTGAGCGGTAAAGAGTGTGTGTGATGGAGTGTGTGTGTGTGTGTGTGTGTGTGTGTGTGTATATATGGGGGGTCTCACCCACAGGATAAAGAGACATTTGTCAGACCCTAATCCTATAAAGAGAGGCGTTTCGGGAAGGATGGTGGGGGCGTTTATTCAATGAAGCGGGTCAATAGAAATGGGGACCGAAGTCTTTCAGACGCACCAATATCCCACTCCTGACCTCCTGAACCCAGAGCAAGGAGGCTCAAACACAGCTGGCACCATATTACACCTTGGCTTGAGCTAGGAGTCAAGGGAAGAAGGCATTGCAAAGAGCTGAATCACTTTGTTGGTTATAATTAGTCACAATGTACGGGAAAGATTGAGAGGGAGGGGACCACTGGTTCTGCTCCTAGATGCTTGTTTGGGGAGGAGATGCTCTTACGATTTCTGGTGACTAGTAGTTCTCTTGCATAGCTACTTTGAATGCATTTCTTGTAAGTCGCGTTGGATAAAAGCATCTGCTAAATAACGAGGGAGAGTTATAGTGGATAGAGAGAGAGTGAGAGGGTCAGAATAATAATCCTATGTAAAGGTGATGGAAATGCATGCCAAGTGAATGAAAGGAGGGCAACAGAGATGGACACAACTTCCCTCTAGACGGTGAGACCTGAAGCGAAGAGCCAACTCAACCAAGAAATTCACCTGACGCAGTAAAGCAAAAGCTAACCAGCTTCAAGCAGGATTCCAGGCCTGTACATTCCTCCCACCACCTGGGAATTACAGCAGGGAAAATGTCCATTGGGTCTTCATGAATATCTGCATGAAAAAAAAAAAAAGATTCCCCAGAAAAGATATTGTTCATGCTGGCTGCCAAACCTGCCGCAAAATGATTAAAACACAAGCATGATAGAACAAAAAAAAAAAAAAATTATATATATATATATACAGTGGTGGCCAAAATTATTAGAACACTTGGCATACATTTAAGAGGTTTCAATTGTTTTTGTTCAATTGGCCATTAAAATACCTATAAAACGAATGAAATATATACAAAGTCATCATTATGCTCTATAAACCATAGAATAGAGCCATCATAAGGAGATTTATGTCATTTTCCTTACAAAAAACAAGCTAGGCCTATTTCACTGTCAATGTCACACAATCATGTTCCTTCACAGAAGAAGCCAAATTTCTTGTGTAATCATTGTCAGGTGTGATCGTGGTTAAATTGATGGTGATGCAAGAGTCTTAGGACACAGCTGTGTGATTCTTTTGAATTGCTGCAAAAGGTGGACATACCGAATATTAAAGTTAAAAGTGGATAAAAACAGTAGGACTCACTTCATCTGATATTTGTTGTGCTCAGAGCAACCATCTGCATGTTTCATGAACATTATGAAATGAAATCATGTTTTGGAGGCAAGAAAAGGTCAATATTTTCAGATCTGTCAGGTGTTCTAATAATTTTGGCCACCACTGTATATATACTATACAAACTATATTACTATACAAAATTGTATAGTAATGTGTTTAATCTGATTGAAGTCAGATTAAACACATTACTATACACTTTAACCTTAATAAGTTCTGGAGCATGAAGCAACATTCAGATATATTTCATTCCACACCTCAAGGGTTATGTAACATGAAAACAGTTGAATGAAATTAAAGGTTAAAGTTCATCTCTGCTGCAAGAAATTTATTGCAAGTTGTGAAATATTAATGAAAGTCTAGTAAGTCTAAAACGTTATCATGAAAGACAAAAAAAAAATAGCACCGTTCTGTCGTGGATTCCTGTAAATTGAGTGAGCCAAGTCTAATGAAACTCAGACACATTGGTTATTCTGTCAGCTGGCATTTATTCTGCAGAATAGGAGAGACACTGGTCATGCATTCATCTGACAGTGTACTTGTGCTCTCAATGAACACTTTCTTGTGAGGTCCTTTTATACCAGAGAGTTACACAAAGGACAACATGATTGTCTAACTAACCATCGATCAGACCAGACCATGTATACATGGATATATCATACTGACTTCATCATATTAACATACTGGCATGTCTATGTAACATGGAGTTTGTATTTGCATTATCAGCAGTCTAGTGTCATGAGTGTCCTAGAAAGACCCCATAACTTTCATCATTCCATTACAGTACTGTTTAACAGTCATACAATTACATACATTCACACCTGGGAGCAGGTGTGCAGGACAACCAGCGTTCTACTGCAAGACACTGAGCAGCTTCACAACAGCAATTGGGGGTGAAGTGACTAGGGGCACCTCAATGGTATTTCCTGCCTTACCCATTCATTTTGACTGCACAGGATTTCCAAGCCAGTCTAGGGATTTGAACTGGTGAACTGGCTTCTGGTCACAAGTCCACTTTTTAAACCTTTTTAAACCATTCTAAACCTTTTAAAACCTTTTTAAACCTTTTTAAACCTTTTTAAACCTTTGGCTATCGCTGCCTCGGTAAACATGCAGAGAAGCACAGATAGATGTATGTGGAGTTGCATGCATATTGTTGGTGTACTTCAGAAGCCTCATACCGCCAGTCAACCTTTCAGATATTGAAAAAATGCATTTTCCTATTGGCATATACGGTGCCTTGCAAAAGTATTGAAACACCTTGACCTTTGCACATTTTGTTGTGCTTAAGTTATTTCAAAACACATTTATTAGGAATTGGAATTTTTCGTCAAGTTCTATGCAAAGCACTTTATTCTATCAAACTGAAAATAAAATTTGCAAGGCACTGTATATGCATTTTTACCACTTTGCAACATATTTTTTCAGTAGCCCCAGAATTATTATTATTGCCTACCAAGAGGACAATACCGGCTCCCAGTTACAGTAGAGAAAGTAAACTGAAGATATTGAAGTGAAGATATTCAATATATTCAATTCAATATATTGCAAATTCTCTTTACCACAAGGTAATAATTTGTATTAAAAGGGACAAAGCAACTGGACTGGGCAACATCCTCCATGATGATATTTTCACTGAAAGGCTTCCAGCTTGATGCACAATTCTGTTTAAATCACTGTCCCAAGACCAGATAAATATTAAGATATTCTGTAAATGACAGTACTAAACTTTGGGACCCATTTCCACATCGCTCACATTGCTTACACTGAAGCCCATCCTGCTGGATTAATTATCTATAAAGAGCACCTCTTATTTCTTCATGTTTACAACCAATTGTTGGGCAATCAGCCTCCGCCTCTGCAAAGTAGGAGGTTAAATAAAAGCTGCAGCACATTGTTTCAACACTTTTTTTGTCCATCGCTAAGGCAGGAGTACTGGACAAAGCAGCTTTTTTCACAAAGGGCTTGAAGCAAGAGAGCACACAGTTCTGAAGTGCATACTACAGGTACAGTAGCTTTGTCTGTTTACATTACAGTCATTTAGCAGACGCTTTTATCCAAAGTGACTTACAAGTGTGATAGTTAACACTAAGTGGGGATCGAACCCTCAACCCTGAGATTGAGAGTCTCATGCTCTACTGACTGAGCTGTCCGGGCCATACCGGTACAGGGTTTCTGTTTGGTCTTACAGTACATCATGTATCACAACATTATCACATACATGCTGTTCTGTAAGCATGTTATAAAATCAAATTGTGTGAATGCCAAAGTATGTGACAAAACTCTGCATTTGGAGATTTATGTGTCAAATGATGGGAGGGTGGAGAGTGCAACATAACTTTGCATAGGCATGATAAGTGTGCAGTATAAACAGGGTCGGAAGATAAACAGCTGCAGAAAGGAAAATGTTGGCTGTGAGTCCAGCCAATGTACCCAACTTATATTATAAGTTTGGGTAAATGAAAGGAGTTCCTAGCTGTGAAGAGTTAAAGAGAAGAAGGGTGAGCAAAAGCAAAAAATTCAGCTCTAGTGAAAGCGCTACAGCAGACTATTTTCTGATTCTTCAGTTTATAACAGGTAGGTGAATCTGAGGAACAGGCTTCAACATGGTATATTTTTGTTTGCATGCCTTCATAATTAAGTATGGACTATACTTTTGCAGATGTAGTGCAGAAGTGGAAGGGCTCTACTTTCTACTCTTTCTACTTAGGAGTGCACAATTTGTACATTCTTTATATTTTATTTTTTAATATTTTTTCTCATTTGTATTTTAGCAAATTCAGCCATGAGGCTTCTCTATCTTCTGCTACTGGTCTCCTTGGCTGCTTGTGGCACCTCAAGAAGACGAGACTGGGCTCATCATGGTGCCCCCATGTTTGCTGACCTCACAGTTCGTGAGATGAAAGCTGTCCGGGCCTACCTCCATGACCTTCCAGAGCTGGTACTGACCGATGCTCGTAGCACTACCCTGAAGAAGAATAGCATCCTACTGATGGAACTCAACCTGCCGAGAAAGCACGAAGCCCTGAAGGCCCTGGACCGCGGACAGGCCAAACCCCCACGCGAGGCCCGCGTGGTGGTCCAGTTCGGGAACCAGACCAAGCCCAACATCACTGAGTACATTGTTGGTCCTCTGCCGTCCCCCAAGTCCCACAAAGTCAAGACCTTCAAGGGGGATAGGCCCATCCGGTTTGAGTCGCGGCCTATTAGTGCTGCAGAGTATGAGCATGTTACCACAATCCTTGAGAAGATCACAACCAAGGCTCACAAGCTCCTGTTGGAGACAACAGGGGGGTTTTCGTTCACAAATTGCACTAACCGCTGCCTGACATTCTCAGACATAGCACCCCGTGGGCTGGGTCCGGGTGAGAGGAGAACCTGGATAATGCTACAGAAGTTTGTAGAGGGCTATTTCATCCACCCAGTGGGATTTGAGGTACTTGTCAACCACCAAGACCTGGATCCAGAAACGTGGACTGTTGAGAAGGTGTGGTACAACAGCCAGTACTTTGACAGCGTGGAGGAGCTGGTGGAAAAATATGAGTCAGGAGACGTGGAGAAAGTCAAGATGCCTGACCACGACGATAATGACCTCTACTCCACCTACATTCCCCGTGGTCAGAGCAACACTCCCTCAAACATCCATGGGCCAAAGCTTGTGGAGCCTCAGGGACATCGCTATCACATTGACCGAAACTTTGTTGAATATGCCGGATGGTCTTTTGCCTACCGCGTACGTTCATCTGCTGGGCTTCAAATCTTTGACCTTCGTTTTAATGGGGAAAGGATCGCCTATGAGATCGGCCTCCAAGAAGCTATCGCCTTCTACTCTGGTGATACACCTGCTGCCATGCAAACCAAGTACATTGATGCTGGCTGGGCTATGGGCACCTCATCCTTCGAGCTAGCGCCTGGTATCGACTGCCCGGAAATCGCCACCTTTGTAGACCTGTACCACTACTACGACACAGACAAACCTGTGCGCTACAAAAATGCACTGTGTATTTTTGAGATGACCACAGCGACGCCTCTCAGAAGGCATTTCAATTCAAACTTCAATGGGGGATACAACTTCTACGGTGGGCTGGAGAATACTGTGCTGGTGGTACGAACGACCTCGACAGTTTACAACTACGATTACATCTGGGACTTCCACTTCTATCAGAATGGGGTGATGGAGTCAAAGGTCAGCGCCACCGGATACATCCATGCCACTTTCTTTACACCTAATGGACTAAATTATGGCACCAAGGTGCATAACAATGTGCTCGGCAACCTGCACACACACCTCATCCATTACAAAGTGGACCTGGATATTAGTGGTGAGTAGTAGTGTACAACCCTCAGGCTGCATAGTTAGGTCTATTCTAATACTGTTCTAATACAGTAACTATTCAATTATCACATTACCAGAAACCATATCACACATATTATTCTTCAAAAACTAGCAAGGATAAGACAATGTGGCTAATGCATATTTCCATTGGGGTCTTTAAAAGGAGGTGGCAATACGACTCTTAAAAACTCCAATCCTGAAATATATTGTGTGTGTTTTTTGGTGTTATTTTGAGTGTTAGGGTAAAGATAAGGACAAGTAAGTAAGTTTTTACTGTATCTACATGGTCACATTCAATGACCATGTAGATAAGATGGCTTTCTGCACTTTGGCCCATCATACCCGAGAAAGTCAATGATTTATCTCAGTCTTGTAAACATGTCTGTCATGTCTGAGCAATAATCTTAACCTTGATATAAGAGGTAACATTAGGGGGATGTTCACACAATACTTATTCTAAAGACTTTCTTCACGGACTGGTTATAAGACTCCTCTTTTATGGCAAAACACTTCCAGATTTTGAATCCTGAAGAAAGTCCACTTACTTGATTGAACTGAAAGTGTACTGACCCCAACTGTATTGGAAAGTAAATGTACAGCATCTCTTTATCTGAACAAACTGCTTAGAACGTAACATCCAACTTTTCTGAATTCTCTTTGCCTTTATTATGTCTCAGGTCGGGAGAACAGCTTTGAGTCGATGGATCTGAAATTTGTCAACTTCACCAATCCCTGGAGCCCAACGAATAATATTGTCCAATCCAAACTTCACAAGACACAGCACACGACAGAGCGTTCTGCTGCTTTCCGCTTTGGCAAAAAGTTCCCCCGCTATGTGCACTTTTACAATCCCAATGAGAAAAATAAGTGGGGGCATGATAAGGGTTATCGCATCCAATTCAACTCTCACGCCAATAGTGTGTTGCCAAGAGGTTGGAGGGAGGAAAATGGCATCAGTTGGTCCAGGTAATACAAATCTTTTCCCCTCAAATTGGACTAGAAAACATATATGCCATACAATATATTCTATATCATATAGAATACACTATATAGCATAAATCTATGAAGTTACTCTAGCCTGACATAGAATGAAATAAAGTCCAAAATAAGAAGACTCTGTGAGCCTTTGGGCAAACAAGCAAAACTAACAAAGTTCCACTATCATAGAGACTTAGCAATTTTAAATGACCCATTATTGTGTACTCTCTGGCAGCGAGCCTATCATAAGTGACTGAATAACAGAATGATTAATGAGGTGTCACCTGTTATCATGAGATTTGACTGACTGATTCCCTGAATGATTGATTGTCTCTCTGCAGGTACCCTCTGGCTGTGACTCGCCATAAGGACAGTGAGGCCACTAGCAGTAGCATTTACACCCAGAATGATCCCTGGGATCCCGTGGTGTCGTTTGAGGATTACATCCGCAACAATGAAGATATAGTCAACCAGGTACACAGTTTGTCTATGTTTAATAATCTAGTAGTATAGTCTATGTTTTCATCATGAAATGTAAATCCCTTCAGTCCAAACCAAAACACTTAGTAGTCCTTAGTTTAGTTATTAAGATTATAGAGACAGAATTGTTTTTTAGCGCCACTGACCTCTATTAGTATTGCTAACAAATACCAACAACTCCTGCTTCCAATATGGCGATAACAAAAAACACTGAGGGAAGTGCTTAATTTGCTGGAATGAAAAGTCCATGATGAATCAGACTCCTTAAAACCTCAGCTATCCCTTTAATATCCGTCCACTGTTATTGGTATTGTATGCTCTAAACGAAGTCAGCGGACACCAGTTCTTTGACCACAACCACATGGTTTTTGCCTTGCAAGATCGTCTTGTGGTGATAAAATGGAAGACGAAGAATAATGAGTAATACTGGTAAATAGTAATTGAACAGTAACTCAAAGTGATACGCACAACCACCTCCTTCACTCGTGCTGGACAAGGTTGAAACTTCAAAACTATGAATTGAAACTATGAAGGCTATGAATAACACCTTGAGTTCAGCACATAGATAAATTGAAAAAGTGCATGAAAATCTACAACCAAAACATTTACTGAGACAGACAGCATCTGTCCCTTGTAGTATTTAAGATCAATGTCTAGAAACCTGGCACATCATGTTAATAGGGGTTATGTCGTTGGGGTTAAGTGGGCACCTTCCAAACGAATGCATACCTCTTTTCTTGTTCTGGTTGCCTGGCTGATACAAAGTAACTCACAATCATGGTAACTCATGAATGTTGACTTTTTTTCTACTATTTGCACTTATAATGAGTAGATAAAACCACCTGATAAGTGCCTAAACATAAAAACGCTAATGTAATGTTTGCTTTCCTTTTCCTTTCTGTGTAGGACCTGGTTGCCTGGGTGACAGTAGGCTTCCTGCATGTGCCTCACTCAGAAGACATCCCAAACACTGCAACACCCGGCAACTCAGTGGGCTTCTTCCTTCGACCCTTCAACTTCTTTGATGAGGACCCTTCAGTGGCATCCAAAAGCACCATCATTGTCCGGCCAGGCAAAGATGGCAAGCTCAGGATTCAGAGATGGACACCTGAGGTCATAGGTCACTGTGTGACAGACAAACCCTTCTCCTTCAATGGCACTTATGTAGGAGTCTAGAGGTGTTTTTATGTAGGAGTGCTGATCTGAGCTGGGCTTCCCAAAAACATTTTAGCACAATTGTAATCTTTGCTCCGTTTTAAGAAAACAGCACAATGAGGATCTTAGTGATGTTTTCTGCCATGGCTGGGATCAGTTCTATGAATTCATAATAGAAAAAACAATGCCAAATCACTCACACTACCAATGGCCAACAATTTATTCTCAGTAGTACTTTGGCAACATTCTCATGCCAAAGTTTTTCAATATTTGAATTTTAAAGAAAATCCCTCCAATCCCTCTTGGACCATTTAACAAGTAGGCAAGAAAACTGTTGTTTCGTTCGTTGTTTTCCTCCCATAAACTATACGGTCACCAATTGGGATGCACTTAATAATTTTAGCTAACAACCCGTCCCTGATCTGAATCTGTACTGCACTGGCCCAAACAACCATTTGGTAGATTCTAGTTTGCATCGATTGCACAGTTCCAGTAACTGTAATCAGTTTGTTTAGTCATTGTGAAAATCTCCCGTAAGGCATCGAGAGAGAGAGAGAATGTGAACATGGTGTTCACATTGTGTTTAGATGCCTGAGGAAAAAGTGCTAATTTGGCAGTGGAATTCAACTGGTCTCTGATGTGTAAGTTTGTTTTCCCCTGAGTTTTTAGATGCAGAAACATGAACCTTTAACAATGTAAAAAAAAAAATGTAATGTAAATGTAATGATGCTTCTTAGAGGATTCAATGGACTTGATTTTTGTTTTTTTACTGGGAATCAAAATTGTCAAACAAAATGCTCTCAGAGAGGGTGTATGGCATCCACTTGTGGAAACTCTGCCTCATCTGGCCCAGGACTGAAACCCCATCTTTTGTGTATCTCTCCCTTATTCCTAGTCTCTCTCTCAGCCTCTAATAAAGAAAAACTATGACTCAAATCACACATATGCAACTGGAACCATTCTAAAATAGCGCAGGTTAAGCTTCACCAAAGCTACTGTATGTATCAAACCCCTGTATGTATCACAGAAAACATCCATCCAACCTGACTGTTTAGTGTTGTCATGGCCACACGTATAACTGGACCAGGGGGGTGGGGGTAAGAGGGACACTCAAACAACATACAACAAGTCTAGTGTGGGGTGGGAGAATAGCTCCCCTAATCCCATGTTGGGTCTCCATGGATGAGGTTTAGCTGCGACTAGCATCCAGGATGCAGGATGCGACGTATCCGTCCCACTAGTGTTCAACTCCTGGCTTCTCAGCGTGCTCTGCTTGCCCCCTTGGCGGGAATGTTTTTGCAGGGAAGACAACAGGCCTTACTGAGCAAACAGCCTGATTCCGGATCCTTCCCCGCAAACAGTCCAGGATACCACCTGGCTGCACCGTCGTCCATGGTAACCGAGCTCCACATACCGAGGCAACCTGCCGCTTTGTACAATGTAACGGACATGTAACAGTGTCACCTCACAGATCTCAACAATATAAAATGAAGCGATGAATACCATGTTGAAGTTATGATTAAGTTATGTTTATTTTAGTTCTGTTTTGATGATTTTGATTGAAACTTTGCTGTATTAAACAATGCTCAATAAACATCGGTCTATGTGAACCGCACTACGCAAACTGTGACTATAACTGGAGAGGACATAGGTAGATTTTGCAACGTCAAAGGTGGTTTGTGTGAAGGGCAAATAATCAGTGCTTTGAAAGTGGGAAAAAGGAATTCGGCCAACAACTGTTGTCAGGAATTTCACAATCAGAAGCCCTTTTAAAAAGTGTGTGCCGACTTTTTACAGTCTGTATGGTAAAAAGAGGGGTAGCATGACAGCTATGCAGACATGAGAGAATGGATTGCGTTGGAGGAAACAATGTGAATTCACTCTTCGGGGGTAACTAGCATTCCTATAGCTATTCCCATGGCAATGATGCACTCTGCGTCATATGAATCATAGAAGAGCGCTGAGCAGAAAAGGCAGTTTCATCTGTACTGACCTGGCATGGTTGAACAAAAACATCTCCAACGCTATCAAGTATGGGAAGGTTTTTTTCACTGAACCTTCAATGTCTTAAAATCTCTTACCTTCTTTATTGTCTCCTGCATTCGTTTTCTAACTCCCTGGGACTTCTGAAATGGATAACAAGATAGATACTATAAGCAAGACTGGTGACAAGTACAGTGCTGACATTTGTCAAACAATACAGGCTGACATTAAAATGCAACCATCATGAACGGTGTTATAAGACAGCGTAACACAAATACTGTTTCTGCACATGTTCACCAGGACAGTGTACAAAAAGTACAGTAGCATAACAATAACACTGCCAACCACTTTTAAGGGTGGGAACAAAAAGGCACTGCCAAAGAAGAGAATCAGTGTGATAAGACACTGGTCAATATTTAATACAGCAAATATTTGCCTAACAATGTCAATGCCTAGTGTTTGAGAAACTATTAGAGGGTCTGAATGGAAACCCTGAGGATTTAGGATGGGTAATTGTTGCCACCTAGTGGTTACTTCAGTAACTTTCAGTCTTCCTCAGCATACACGTGATGTACACTTGCAGCCATGAATCCATTCTTCTAAAATTAAATGAGTACTCCTCAGTTATTATTCACGTATTATCACTGTAATATAATAACTGAATTGAAATTGAAATGACATCAAAGATGTCTAGATAAGTAGTTGGTGATTTAGAGAAACTCACTGTCTAGTTTGCTCAGCCATTATCAGGGTTAACGATGCTGAACTTTGATGACTTTGAACGTTGATGACAGTTGATGGAAATGTTAGTCTGCTCGACCTGAACAATTTACAACCGTTCATCAATATCAAATGAATTTTCTTTCTTTCTTCTTGTTGTGCCTTGGGTACTCTGAAAGGCGCTCTTAAATTAAAGTTGTTATTGTTCTTCAGCTAGCTGAAAAGCTTGCAAATGCAGACAGCAGCTAATGCTTACAAGGGCCTTCATGACAATTAAACAATTAAACATAAATACATACTAACCTACAGGCTGTTTGGCTGAATCAAATATATGTAAACAAAACATTGAAACTTGAAAGTTGAGTTGAAAGTCTTTAAAGAAGTGGTCTAGTCAAAAAACCTTCTTGTTTTAACGGGTTTCAAGAGAAGACACGAAGAAGAAGAAGAAGAAGAAGAAGAAGTCACGAGTGAAACCTCTTGCTGCTTCGCCTCCATACAGCAAACCCTATTACAACAGCGCCCTCTAGCGGCCAGTAGCGGCTGTTTGTGGCGCTACGGTCTGAAACCCTTGGAACACGCCTGACTAATTTTCCAGAAGAAATTCGGGCTTGTTTCCCTGCTTCTGTACTTTGTAATAGTCTTTAAAAAGAGTCTGAAGCAGGTGATGCACAAAGACCACCTTCTGTTAGACGTGATTAAAGGGATTCTTCTTAAGTCAAACAAAGCATTAGGCTGATGCAACTCCAGACAGTTACCTTGTAACTATCTGGAGTTGCAATCCTTCCTTCCCTCCTTCCTTCCTTCCCTCCTTCCCTCCTCATTGCTTTATTTGTTTTTCTTCCCCTTGCTATTTCCATCCGTGTGACTTTGCCCTCATCACTCAAGTTTGCTTAAAAAATCGACAGCCGTTTCCACCCCATTCATTTAAGCCTTTGTGTGAATCCATCAGTGAGACTGTGAGTGTATGGAACTGTAGCATATGTTTGAATGAACTGATATCTGGATACCATATCCTGTTTGAGATCCTCTCAGACCCAACTATGAACACTGGGTGAATCAGAAAAAGAGCACACTATTTCCACTGGTGTGTAATAGACTGATATAACAGTAAACACATTTGTATTGAGGGAATGTATGATCGGACCAGAGACCTTATAAGCTTGAGCCTTAATTTCCTGCCTCCCAGATGACTTTCTCGTTGCTTGGTGTCATTATGTCACAGAATGTAGATTGGAAAATTAAATCGGACTTGCTGGAATTTCCATTTTCATTTATAACTCCCCCTCATTTAAACAGGCGATGTGAGAACAGCAATGGAGGAGTGGTTCCATGGGGAGGAAGGGTTATATACAAACACACACCTACAACTGGGAGCTGCCCAATATAACCACCGCCTTGTGGTGTGGGCCACCGAGCTGTATAGGAGCAGGCAGGGGTTAAATGCATTGCTCAAGCACACTGTGGCAGTAGTTGCTGACCAGTCACAAGCTCACTTTTTATTTTATTTTATTTTATTTAACCATTATTTTACCAGGCAAGTCATTAAGAACAGATTCTTCTAAAAGTACTTTATTATTCCCAGATATCATATACATTAAAACGAAAAAACACAATATATACAGTAATATAAAACAACCATATCATAACATACTGGGGTTAATTAGGCTATGACTTTTTATTCTTTGCTTTACACTTTATTTCTCTTGCAATACAGATGCAGGGGTTGAAAAAGAGAATCTCAAAATGATAAAAAGTGGGGCATCCTAGTGGCTCAGTGGTCTAAAGCACAACCCACATAACCGTGACGTCCTGGTTTCAAATCCGCATGTCGCATGGCATCCCTCTTCTCTCACCTGATCTTTCCTGTCTCTCTACTGACTGTCAAATAAAGGCAAAATTCCCCCCAAAAAAATCTAAAAAAGTTTTAGATTTTAGATCACATTTTTCACGCATGACAGATAGCATTTTAGGGAACATATTTAAACAGGGAGCATTGTTGCACGGTGGCCAGTCAAGTCAAGTCAATCTCAACATCCTTACTTAACTGTACCTATTTATCAATAGGAGGATACAGGATACGTTCAGCCTATCACACTGTAATTAATCAGACTGCCAAGGGGACTCACCCAGAAAGTACAGTATGTGTGTGTGTCTGTGTGTGTGTGTGTGTGTGTGTGTGTGTCAGTAGCTGGATGGGTGTGTGGTGGTGTGTGTCTCTGCTGGCATGCCAACCATCTCATTCCTCTTTATCCACTTCTCAAAATAACCCCCCACCAACAGCAGCTGAGACAAAGCTTCAGAGAGCCAGACCCCACCAAAAGGGACAGAAAAAACAAGGAGGGAGAGAGAGAGAGAGAGATTACATACTGTATATATGTGTGTGTGTGTGTGTGTGTGTGTGTGTGTGTGTGTGTGTGTGTGTGTGTGTGGGTGGGATTGAGCGAGTGAGTGTGAGTGAGTAAGAGACAGAGTTGAATCAAGGAACATGTCCCAAGGGAGGATATTAGGTGGTCTCACGTCATCTGCTACCAGGCCATGAATCCCAGGATAACTCACTTCAGTTAAACTGGCGGTGGAATGTGGCCATATGAGGCAAACAGCTATGCGGGTGCATTGAGGCCATTTTCACACACACGCACACACGCACACACACGCGCACACGCACACACACACACACACACACACACACTGGGTTTCAACGGCCTTTGCTATTTTTTACGTGGGTGGGGAAAGTGAAGTAACACTCTCCCCTCCCTCAACAACTACTGTCGAGGTGGCTTTGAGCAAGGCACCTAACCCCCGACTGCTCCGGTGGAGCCGAGAGTAGACGTCTGCGGTTGTACTACGTAACTCCTTGTTAACTTCACACACTAAGTGTGTGCAACTGTGTGAAACAGGAAGCGTGCTCAGTCGACTTTCCCCCAGATGTATAAAGGTTAAACTAGATGTTGATACACCCAAAGACATCTCTCATATCACTTTTAAGTTAAATTGATGTCTTCACCCTGTAAACACCCTCAGGATGAGGAAGCAAATCTATATAGTTATGGATAAGAAACCCTGATCCTCTAATAGCGGAAATCCCACATCCGGATCACCACCATTATCAAATCAATTGTTCTTTGACCCAAGGCTTATCTGCTTCGTTGTACAGACAGACAGACAAACAAACTAAAAAGGGCAGAAATGTAATTATTGTCAGCAAAAAAAACCAAAAAAAACAAGCCAAAAATAGTTTGGTTCAGTTTTGGTTTCAGTACTGTCACTGAAATACAGTCAGCCTCTGCTGCTGCTGCTGCTGCTGCAGCGAACAGGACGGGGAGCCATCAATCACTCTACACTTTAGCGTGCTTTAGTGTGCGGCCAAAAGCAGCTGTAGCATGTATCCGGTCGTCCTCGGCTGCAGGCGGGTGTGTGGGGACAAGAGTTCAACGGGAGGGCAGGGGTGAATTTGGAAACAGAGACATGGTTTGGGCTGGGTTGTGTAATTCCAAACCCCAGCACCCCCATCACAGCTCTGGTTGTTCGGATCCCTTCGCAGCGCTCTCTCTCTCTCTCTCTCTCTCTACTATTGAAAGTGCTGTGGTTCTTTCTACAGTAGCTTTCAATGAAGACGTGGGAGTCGGTCCTGATGAGGGTCAGGGGTTTGACGTTTAAACCCATACGCTTTGTTTTAAATGGGGAGAATGTGGTGCCTATTTACACTAGACCCCAAAACTTATATTTCAAAATGCTCTCAAATATTTTTTTGTTTTATCAAGGATATCATAGTGTTCAGTTTTCACTGCTGACATTGTGGTTTAATGATATTTCGAGTACATGAAGCATATGGATTTATCTGATGGCGGGGGGGGGGGGGGTACAGGACCTTTATGAGGCTGAACAGGTAACCGTGGATTCACATCCGGACCTCATATTTTTAGGTCACGGCTGAATCAAATCTGAACATCTGCTTTGCGTTGTTGTTAGTTGTCATGATGGCAGATACTGTATGTCAACTTTTAGATATTTGGCTGCCTCCGGCTGCGGACTCGGCCAGCTGTGATGCACGTGCACACGTTGTACAGATGGTTGCTGCCACACACAATCTGACTTTTGACACAAGTCCAGATGTAATGTGTATTCACAGTCTCTCTCTCTCTCTCTCTCTCTCTCTCTCTCTCTCTCTCACACACACACACACACACACACACACACACACACACACACCCTCCACTCCCTTATGAATTGTGCAGCCCAGGGGATCTCATTACAAACAGCGTCCCATCTGCACCCCCTGCCCATACAGCAGACAAAAACAAGTCCCCTTTGCATCCCCTACCTCCTCCATAACAACCACCTCAGTTCTCTCAGCTTCACTCCGTCATCTCCCCCGGGGCGAGTCTTTCCACAAAACAGCTTCGGATTCATGACCATAGCTGCCGTATTCATGATGATGCATTACATTACACAATAAAAGTCAGAACCTTGCAGCTTCCAGCTACTTTTCATGGTTATTTTGATAGTACTTTCTTTTTTTATATAGTAAAAAGCAGATGCCACCCAATTACCTACTCAGCTCCCCTGAGTTCTTCATCATCATGTTTCATGATCATACAGTACATTACACAATAAAAGCCACAGTAGTTTCTTTGGCATACTGTGGAAGGTGGAAGTCACCCTATCTTTATTTATTATTTATTATTTATTATTAATAATGCAGGTTTTTCCAAACAAATCCCTATTTGGGCAAACAATGAGAATAGTGAGAATTTTGTTGTCCATTAGATTGTCATTGTTCCTTTGATCCTTTGACCAATAAGGAAACAATGAGCTAAGCAATAAGCTGCTCTCTGTATGTAAGATTTCTTAATATTGGAAAGGCCAATGGATTTTAGGATTTCAATGGATTTCAAAGTGGAATGGATTTTTTATTTTTTATTGAAAGGCGTAAATATAGTTATAACTACTATTTCCTTGCATGATTTTGAAAATTGGTTTGTACAGAAATTCAGTCTAGGAAAAGTCGCGGGCATTTTGAAGGCTGAGATATTTCAATTCTAAAATTCAAAAAAGCCTGATGGGGTTTTTGCGTTTACAGTGTTAAACTATGGGGAGTGACCCCAAATATAACAAGAGTAGTATGTTTGAGAAACTTCTTTTAGTTATGTGTCTATGAAAAAGAGCACCTGCATTAAAAACATGTTTGGCAGCCGTCCTCTAAATAGTTTTAGGCGTCTCAGTTCCTCTTTTGTGGGCGAGTGTCTTATTCAGACTGCAGACCCAGGATGTCTAAGTGATGGCCCACCGCTGACTGTAGCGATGGAACAAGCACAATGACACAGCAGTGGGGGACCAATTTCAGAATAAAAGCTGCCTTTCATGCTGTAGCACTGACCCACTTACAGGCCATGTACGCATCGCTGGCTCCAGTAATTTCACTAAAGTGGGGTCAGTTATTGGCTCCCTTTATACAGTAAATGTAGTTACATTGACTGCTCCCCAGTTGTCTGTCACTGACTTGGTTCAGATTTAGAAATCCTGCAGAAATCACTGATGCTGTGTATTTAGTGATAGTGACATTGTTTGTTTTATGCATTCAATTCTGAGTAGACACAGTATCATTTCTCTGAATTTGTTTTAGAGACTTATATTCAAGGTAAGTAAATGCCAAGGATAGATACAGCACACTAAGGGGATAAAAACTGCACAATGAGAATGATAAAAAGGTACAAACCAGGCATAGATGCAAAGATAACTCACTGACATGTTGGAGGTTTGAGTACTGGACAATGAATACAAGAACGCATGCTTTCTCAGTCATTTTACAGTCTCTCTATTCCTGCCGGTGAAAACAAAAAGCTAGGTTAAGAGGGCTACATGAATCATACTCAAGCACCCAGACAACAACTCCCCGTTGGTAACTGACTGGCAGGCACCTTGTTAAATTTGCTCCCAAAGGAGAATCTCTATGACAACGACACACAGAGTAACTAGAGAGTCAGGGGAAAGGATGAGAGGACTGAACGGCTGGTCCATTCGCCTAATCTAGTCTAGACTGATCATGGATGTTCGAGTCAACTGCACAATCTTACTATAGCCCTTTTGTCAAAGAGAAAGAGAAAAACATACAAGTGCAATATTCCATGGTGTAGGTATATATTTTATTTTTTGTCTGACAGTTTTTTCATATTCTTGTGCATTACCTTTTGCAAGCCTTCTATGAATGCAATGATTCCATTACCAAGGTCTTACTGCTGCTAAAATCATGCTCTTCCAATCTGAAATTACTCTTCATAAAAGGTGGGGGTCTTGGGGTCTTGCGGGAAAGGTCTGCAGTCAACCATTCAAGTTCATTCAAGTGGGTACAATAATTTCCCAGGACCTCAGATGGGAGAATAATAGACCCCAGAGGATGTACTTCCTGCAACGGATGAAGAAATTCAACCTGCCACAGGAAGTGATGGCTCAGTTCTACACAGCCATCATAGAGTCCATCCTCACCTCCTACATTACCGGCTGGTGTGGGACGGCCACCGCATGGGACAGGGCCCTGCTTCAGCACATCATCCGCTTAGCAGAGAAGATCACCGGCTGCAACCTGCCCTCACTACAGGATCTTCTTGTCTCCAGGACCTTCATGACTCCAGGGCCTTCATGACTCCAGGACCTTCATGTCTCCAGGACCTTCATGACTCCAGGACCTTCATGTCTCCAGGACCTTCACGTCTCCAGGACTTTCATGACTCCAGGACCTTCATGTCTCCAGGACCTTCATGACTCCAGGACCTTCATGTCTCCAGGACCTTCATGACTCCAGGACCTTCACCACTCCAGGACCTTCATGACTTCAGGACCTTCATCACTCCAGACCTTCATGACTCTAGGGCCAAGAGGCGGACCTCTCTCACCCCAGCCACCACATCTTCAAGGCTCTCCCTTCGGGGAAGAGATTACAGTCAATCAGTACCAAAACAACTAGACATAAAAACAATTTCTTCCCCCAGGCTTTTGTTCAATAACTGAAAAAAATGCACAAATCAAGAACTGAACAGGAAATGCACAAAATGCCACCAACAAGGACACTTGTACACTACTGCTGGTACTCATCTGTCATATAGCTTAGGTATCTTACTTATCCTTATTGTGTAGTTATTTTTTATATTCTGTAAATAATCTTTTATTTATATCGTCAGTGCAATAGTTCTCTCATGTTGTCAGTGTTACTATGGAGACCATATTGTATTGTATTGCAAGTTTTTTCAGTTCTTATAATTGTTCTAGTGTATATAATACAGTATAGTATAGTATAGTATAGTATAGTATAGTATAGTATAGGACACACATTTTACATCATGGCTGTTGCAGATGTGAACATACGTTCTCCATATTCCTGAAGACGATAATGAGGATGGTAAAAGATGAAGGCTGGCTTTTTACTGTTGTCTCCTTCAGCTCAAGCAGCTGTGGTTGTACTGTACGGGGCACATCTGTTCACACCCAGCTTACACTAGTGATCTGCATCTCACTACGTTCAACCAGCCAGTCACTCTGAACTGATGTGATAAGGTTAGCTGAGATAGCAACATGTAAGTGATGGATTACAAGTTGCTTTGTCAGTCCTGGTATTTTAGACCCACACCCTGCATGAGGGGCTACTGTATCCACCCTTCATACATTCACCCAGTTAGTATCCTGACACAAAGAGACACAGACACACACACAACACACTGCAATATATAGATCTTCTTTTTTAGTGATCGTTGTGATTTGAACAGTCCCTTTCTACAGCACTTTGCAGTGAATTGTCTTTGGTCAAACGTCATTATAATCTGAACTGCACTGAAATGACTTTAACTATTTACTCGATGCGTTGACCCAAAGAAGTTCAAGCCAGCTTGAACTTCCCTGCACCCCCCCTCCCTCTCTGGTCACCCAACTGGCACACCAGCTGTCTATTTTATAACACTCTTCAAGCAATTACTGTTTGAGTGGTCTCCTGGAGTCTATTCAAAATATTATGTCCTAAGGCACAAGTGGAGATGCTTGAATAGTAAATGACTAGGGCCTAAATCTATTTGGCAGCATATTCACATTTTCACAAGTGTGACTGTCTTAGATTTTAATAGACATGATCTAAAAAACGTGGACACAAAAGAAGTTTCAGAGAGCCAGGGAGTAGCAAAAGGAAGAGAATGAAACAATATTTATTTTACAAATTATCAACGGCGCAGTGGAGGGTTAACACACCTAGACTCAGTTTACCCACGTTTTGATGTGCGGGATAGAGTTCACCCACCTTTAGAGGCACACATAAATGTTTATGACGTGAAGTTAAATGATGAGAGGGTGTTTTAAGGGGAAAAAAGTTGAGTTGAGTTAAAGCTTTTATCACAAAAAATTGGGGTTGTTTTCCTTATGATGATCACCAGTTAGAGGTCATAATATACCCACCTTTTTATTAAACACAACATCACTACAGAGCGTGGTACATCTTAAGGGGATCTCAACCACAAAAGGCCGTTGTTATCAAGTAAATTAAAAGGATGCTCTCTTTGGATTAGAAAAGCCTGAATTTTGCCCCTTGGCCAGGAGGGAGTTTGAAGTCCTGTCATTGTGTTGACTACATGTACTGAAAACAGACAGGGAACATGAGAGGCCATTCTATCCTGAGGTATTTACCAACCACTTATTCTCAGCAGTAGCATACCAAAGTTATTATGGTGAGATGTTGTAATGGCAAATGACTAGACTACCACTGATCTTTGAATTAGAATGATTTATTGTCGTTCTATGGCAGGTTATTGATACTGCAGGATCTATAGAGTCAGTGTTAATTATCCCATCATCTTACGCTCATTAAGCAAGCTTGTAATGAGTTCGATGTGAGATGCCTCTATGTCGCCCATGGTGATAGTAGGTCTGTTTCTCTTTCCCTCTCTTACACACACACACACACACACACACACACACACACACACACACACACACACACACACACACACACACACACACACACACACACACACACACACACACTATAGATGAAACACTTCAAAAAAAGATTGCTTTTGAGTGAGAAAAATATAGCTTCATCACAGGCCTATCCCATCTCTATAATCCCATATGAAAAAATAAATACATTTCAAATATGCTTAAGAATATGTTTACTCTTGAGTTTAATTTACAGTTTAGAGATATGCTTCAAAATATATCAAGATGAACAGTTTTTATTCATGAAACAAGAGAGCACTACCTTATTCTGTAATGGATGATAATACAAATTCTTTTGGTTTCCTAGTACATTAATGAAAATTGTAAAATCCTTTCATAATGAGCCAGTTTCCTCCACCCTGAATCGCTTATGACACTGATTGACAGCGTTCCTCGCGTATCCCATCCAATGAGCGAAGGCTGGGGGCGGGCCCATGTATAGTGTAATCAATCCTCGGATCAGCGCGTGAGTGTGTGTGTCCCATACGTTGTCATGTGTGCTTGTTAACAGCGAGTTTGAACCACAGCGGTAAACCGGGGTAGTTTTTTCCCCCAGGAAAAGTGCGATAAGTGGGAGAGAGGAAGGAGGGCTATGAGCGACAGATTTGTGGTGGTCCCGGTCGACGGAGGAAGAGGGGTCGAGGAGGATGGGGAGCACTCGGACGCTGTTATCGATGACCCTGCACCGGTCACCGGCGGCGGCGGCGGCGGCGAAGAGGAAGGGGCTACGGGCGACTCTGTGCCCGGAGAGCAGGACCCCAACGCCTCGGTGCCTATCCTGGAGTACAGCAGGGAACCTAACAAGTATGGTAAGTCAGCTGTCTGCTCCTAGCCCCGTGTCCCACTTCTTATCATCTATCTACCGGAGGATTATCCATCGCATTTCACTTGGTCGGGCAGTTATGTAATAAGACCGGGGCGTCAGTTCACTAAACCAAAGTCGCTACATCTAATATCACTCGGCCACCAAAACTTTGAAACCCTCTTACGTGACTGGATGTATGGGGACAGAGTGTAGCTACGACTAGATGACGAGATTATATTTGCTCAACAATTCTAAGTCTCAGGTCACCAGGCCATCATCTCAGACGGAACAACGGCTCTGGTTGTGACTTTTTAGATATCTGGACGGTTGCTATCCATTAAACAAAATCTAACATCACATTTGGCAAATGCCACACCTCGCCATGCCCAATTGACGCCCATGTAATGAGTCTTTATGAAACTTGTTTCCCCTGCAGCGCTGACCTGTTTTATCACAGGTCAACTTTTACCTAACTTCCTTATTAACGGAAAATAACAACGACTTAGACCATGGGTGTAAATAAAGGGCTTGGCACTTGCATGCCTCAGCCTAAGTAAGTCCAATTTTGATCTTAGAGTTGTAATCATTACAATGGAGAGCAAACAAAATAGCTAGAAATCAATCTGGAAGCCAAACCAAACAAAATCACACCAGACAACCAACCAGGACTAATGCTCCCTATAAGATGTTGGCTTAGTGATTTACTGTACTTCTAATCATGTATCAGTCTGTAGTGCTTTGTGGTATTTTATCTCACTTGTATCACTATAACATTCCTATAGGGACTTTTATTTTGTGATAGTTGTATATTATCCTGCTAAAATGTGTTGCAGGATTGCTATAGTTCTTTTTCATATTAAATATACCCATTCAGTGCAGGCAGTGGTATCACATGAAGTCCCTCTCAGTGAAATAATATATGGTTGCAGTCTTTTTTCTCTCATGCCTCGTTCGACCAGTCGCTCACAAACAGCCATTCAAGGTGCTACTATAGCAACAGGTTGAGGGGTAGAAGGTGATAGAATAATTGCATGCCACATTGGCGAGGCAGGCACGCCAAATTGCAGTGTACTTCTGTGTGCATGAACAATTTGTTCCAACAGTCAGCTTATTGTCTATTGATTCGTGATAGTGAGAGCATAGACTGTTTCTTAAACTATGGTTGGCATCTAAAATGGGTCACGGGTGGAGGTTTCCCCTCTGTCCCCCACACGGCAACAAGACTAGTTTGTTATTGAACGAACCTGGGTATCAGAGTGAGACAGTATTTGCTTAGTTTGGGTCCCTGGTCATGGAGTGTTGCTAATTTGCTATCACAGACAAAGCTCGTGCAGATATATATTGATTCACGGGTCGAGGGAAGGCTACGGGTGTGCCAGCTCAATCAGGTTCATTTTCCAGAGGCCATAGATAGTCTGTCCCATCAGACTATAAATGTTGTTGTCCAGATCAGAAAAACAGGAAAAAGACCAGACAAATAACAAATGCCAGCTGTGTGTCAAAAAGACCTGAAATCCTGGTTTAACCCACCCACCCGAAATATCAGATTTCTTAGTGTTTATTGATTGACGATGATGGTGATAGAGGAGCGTTGCTGCTATTGACCTTGTATGTCAGTGTTTTGTAGGGATCGTGTTCCAACATTAAACTGTATCAGCTGATACAATTTCATCCATTACTTTTACTGTACTATAGATGGATAACATTACTTTGAGTTCATGAGATTAACATGATTGAATGAGTGGGGGGAAAAAAAGCTGGAAAACAAAATTGCATTGCTTTGATTTGTGACATTCGTGGCTTTTGGAGATGGATTTTGGTGCTGGGTAAATTGGTATCGGTGCCTCATTTTATATCGTCTTTAAATGCGACAGCAGCATCACCTTTGCTGTATCCCAATTGTTTTAAGCTGCATGTCGATTGAGAATGGGGAAATGTCAGTAACATTAAAATAAGTCACATTTTGTACTTTTGTAATTTTGTACTTTTGTACATTTTGTCCAGCAGTGGTCCAGCTCATCCCTGTCAAACTACCTACTGTCCTCATATGAATCAGTCGGGGGGGGTGGAAGGTGTGTTTCACTGGGAGCCAAGCCAACTCTGAGCTACAGAGAAATGAAAACACTTCCACATGATTTCCTCTGCTAATTTTACAAGGACAGGTTGAAACCTGTCTTTTCAGTTTTATTGCTAATGACTTTTACTGTTGACTGAGAGTAATTCACCAAGACGTGGTGGTGTGTGTGCACAGGTTAGGGTGTGTGTACAACGCTCGGCCTCGTCACGGTCCTTGCCATGCATTTGTCTCAGCTTGATACATGATATATTGTGTGTGAGCTTTCATCAGCAACCAGCACGTTAAGCCCCTGAGTATTTGTTACAGGATTCAAAAGAAGATATGCAGTACATCCCTTCCATGGTCACACACACACACACACACACACACACACACACACACGGGCCATGCCACTGTGGGAGAATGTTATCCAATTTCTGTGATTTTCATGTTGCTAGAAGACTTTAAGTTGTCCTTTTGTAACCTGAGCAAGTTCATGACCCCTAACAGGAAGCAGGACGATGTTTTTCAAAATTCCTGGACTGTTTTTTTGCGATACAAGCGATGGTGTGAAAGCTGGACTCAAATTGACATCACCCTCCAGTCAAGTCGTCTCCGGTAAACGGCCCACCGAGCCACCAGCATGCCCAGAGCGAACCTTTTGATTGTGGAATGCAGTTCCTCTTATGTTAGCCCTAACTCCTAACCCGACTCTGAGTGGATTATCACTTATCACTACAGTGTATCCCTATACCCCCCCGCCCACCCCCCCGCCCCAATGGAAGTGATGTCGGATATGATCCATACACGTTGTTATCTAGGCTCAACTATTTGTTCTGGATTCCAATTTCCTCACTTCCCACACTCATGATATTCCGATCAATACGTGACTGATAGCGGGATACCTACTTGATTTATTGTAATAGGCTAGTGGATGCTGCAGCTGCCAGATTAGCCCCATGAATGACGGCATAGCAGCAGATAATGAGTTTAGCGGATGTTATCTCTATATGAATGGATGGACTCTGGTGAATCCCATTACAGAGGTACAGTCCTTTAGCTCATCCAGTAATGAAGAGCAGCCTGTGTCTCACTGCAAGTTGGCAAGGAAAGAAAATTGTCTGTCTCCCATCCAAAGCTATTAGGAGGGTTGTCTTAGATGGACAACAGCTAATGGTTCAGGAGAAACCTGGATGATTTACGTTGTTGTTGTTGTTGTTGTTGTTGTTGCCAATCCTCTGTACCATTATTCCTTACATAGATCGCTGACAGGCAAACTACTAAAAGGTTTTCCGTTGGAGTTTTCCGTCAGAGAGGAGATGTATTGATTATAGAGCTCACCGTGGAGGCCAGTGTACGGCTCATCAGCCACTTTTCTCAAGCTGCTAAGTGGTCCTTTACCTTTGGCAAAATCAGTATCATGACATTAAAAGCAGCATTTGTTTGAAACTACAGCTCAACTGAGAAGTTGTCTCTCCCTGTAAGGCAGAATCGTTTTGAGGAAAATTGACTAGATAAGGAGGAAGCAGTGGTTAGCCCCGTGGGATGGATCTGCAGGTGTAGAAAACAACATTATTGAAAGCAAACTTTCTGAATGATTGTGAATGATTATGGCCGGTTCACTTCACCTCTTACAGCCTTTCAAGTGATTCAGAATTTGGCCTTTTCCTTATACCTTGTCCACTCCTTTCTCATCGGTCTCTCTGCGAAGCCACAGGAAAGCTGTGAGGAGAAGTGAAAAGGTAGCTTGTGTGAGGCGACGTGAACATAATGAACATGGATATTCTGACAATGTATATATTGTGCATTGCATCATGCATATTGGGTAAAATGTTTTGTCTCTTGCTATGAGCGTTGGGTCTGTTGATGTCTGTTTGACTTGCTGGTTGCAATGTAATGGTAATGCTGTACCAATACATTTTAGGCATTTAAGCTGATGCGCTTATCCAGAGCGACTTACATCGGGTGAAAGCAGAATAAGCTTTAATTCCTAGATCGCCAACATTACAAGCAGTCAGTAATGAAAAGTGCTGGGCTCAAAGACACAGTGCCTTTCATTTAGATGGAACAAAATCTTAATATCCCTAGCATGGTTACATAATTATAATCAATATAGATACTATATATATATATAATCAAGTAGAGGAGGGAGATGGGGAGATGAGAATTGATTTAAGAGGGAAGAGGAAGCTAGGGGAGAAGGAAGCTAGGAGAGATGGAGACGAAGAACGTTTCTTGAGGAGTTTTCAAGGTACGACGGAAGAAACAGTAACTCTGCTCCCCTCAGATACCTAGGATGACTTGGATTACATTGGGATCTATGAGAGATCACATGTGCAGTGAAAAGTGGATCTGGCACGACAGGGATAAGAGTGAGAAAGCTTTCAATAGGATTCAATATGATGTGACAGCACACAGACATTGATTAGCGCTCTATCTCTATCACTGTTAACACAGTGGCAGATCTCTGCGTTGGGAAAACAGCTTGGGCTCGCTGCTGAACAGTAGAGCAGTAACCGTTTCTCTCTCTCTTTTGTGCTCACATGCACTTCCCCTGCACTTAGAGTGGCTGGAGCACTTAGGCAATAGTACATGCTTCCTCTATCTGACGTTTTAATGTGATTCTCTTTGCTTTTCCATGTGTAAAAATCATATGAGACATCAACTGACTAATGTCATCATTGAAATGGTCCTGACACCGTAATCTTCCGCTATCCCTCATAAGAACATGTCTGTCTTTCTTTTTCCTAGTCCTCTTCTTTGCTTCTGTAACCTTGGTTTTGTGTCTTTTATAGGCTTTTCACACTTGAATATGTTAGCCCAGGGTTAACTTTAACCCTGGGTTATAATAGCCCTGGGTTAATTTATCTCACATTTCACACTAGTTTTCTTTAACCCTGGGCTAACAATTGACCCTGGCTATTCAGTGTTCAGGATTTCACACTGTAAGCTTGTAGACCCTGGGTTAACGTTTAATGCTAATGTTTAACTCACTGTTACATTCTAACCCCACAACGTTTCACACTATTGTTCTTAGCACCGCATTTCGGGGTTAGCACCGCCAGGTGTTAACCCTCTTTCAAAAATGCAAGTGTAAAACGCTGCTTAGCCCGGGGTTAAATGCGTCCTTAACCCAGGGTTAAGAAATACGTTAGCCCGGGGTTAAGCATAGTGTGAAAAGCATATTATTGTATTATACAAATTATATTATTATTATTATTATGACACAACGATGCAGCCATCTGAGTAATAAATCTATTCGAGGTTAATAGCCATGTGTGTGATTGTGTGATATGTGTCTTTACTATCTTCTATCTATCTATCTTGTGGACTATCTGTACTATCTTGTGGACTCAAGAATGGAAAACCTGGGAAAGGAAAAGGATCTTTTACGATGAGGTCTAAAGTTGGAGTTAGAAATAGAGTTCTTAGGGTAGGTGTTTAGGTTAGGCATTCACTGCTGAGGGTAGGGCAGTGAATGTAAGTCGGTTGAATGTCCTCACAAGTATAACGACACAAGATTATGTCGGCATGCATGTGCGTGGATGCGTATTCACACATGCGTGCACCTTGGGTGTCATGTGCTGCCCTCTGCGTTATTTGGAGCCCACCAGTCAGTCAGCAGAGGGACAGCAACTGGCATCCGCTATATCTGCTTCTGTTCCTGAGTTGCCTCCCAGTCCACTGCCTTCCCCAGCCATGCCTGCGTGGGATGTTTGTTCCAAATGCTCCCTGTTTACACGCAACACTCAGAGGAGGGGAGTGTCCCTCACTGGTGGAGCTGAAGGATTTTCCGCCAACTTTCCACCTTTTTTGGGAATGCACACACTCTCAGTTTAGCCCAATCCTCAAAATGCTTTTCATCAAGTGTTCGTCTGGAATCCGTCCTCTATTTGTGAATGTCAGCTTCTCACCTCTGGCTGTCAAGTACCTAGCAGTGCAGCTTGTGTTAGTCACAAGTTACATTATATTACATTGCAGTCATTTAGCTTTTATCCAAAGCGACTTACAATAAGTGCATTCAATGTAGGTAGACAAGAGAACTACTAAAAATCGTAAGTGCGTCTCCTCCCCAAGCGAGCATCTAGGAGCAGAACCAGGGCTAAAGTAAAAGTGCAGTAAGCTATATATATATATATATATATAATGTATATACATACACAATGCATCTGGTCAAATCGATAATTGTAGGGACAATTTTCCAGCAGTTACGGGAGACTGCTGCCGAATAGATGCTGTGGGGAAAAACTACATAACATGTTCCCCTTGAGGTTGAGTAGATTTGGAAACCTTGGTGTTGGTAGTCTTGGGGTTTTCCAGCGCTTGGTCAGCAGCATGTGTAAGGCTAAGTAAAGCATTTACTATGAGTCATTTTGGCCTTATTACCTCTGTTATTGCCATAAAGCCTGTTGTCAGACCAAATGAAGCCAAATTAGCTTTGTAGCCAAGAGTTAAATCCAATTTTGAATTTTTTTCAGCAGCTGGTATAGCATTATTATTTACACAAAATATAAAATATACCTAATACTGTAGTCAGTTGAAATTATTTATTATGTCCAGTGACTTTTGAAACATCAAAAAATGTCATCAAACTGTAAAAGGTCCCCAGATCTGTATGGCTACAAATATTTTTGTCTGATAAGGAAAATGTATATGCAGGGGAAAACAGCAGTAGGTACAGTCGGGGTTCCTTACTGGTGCGGTCAGTGGGTATCAGGTGTCAGAAATGTGCAGAGAGACGTATCATGGGAGTATCATGTTCTGCCTGTCTCTATGAATGAACAGCTTAAGCGTAACCTCCCTGACCCCACCCCTGCCTCAAGTAGCCCAAGTGTCTGCAGCCACAGTCAGACGCCAAAGTTCAAAACCGAAACACTGGGAGCTTCTTTCAGTTTCAGATGCTCTCATGACTTGCCCTGAATGGTCAGCCAAAATAAGAACTGAGTTGGTGGAGCTGACATAACACTTTTTGCTGATTTCTCCCAAGGCACAAAACTAACCTTTACATCAAACAGTCACGGTTGCTGTTAGCTGAATGCCAGAATTCACCAGCCATGTTCACTGTCTTACCAGCTAAGAATATAATAGAATAGGACATTAACAATGGAAATTTTGATATTTTATTTTTGTGATACTTACATGCTGTTGCAACCCTATAATTTCCCCCCCTGGTAATCAATCAAGTTTGACAGGTCAAGACCAAAGACCTGGTTTTTCAAGACCAAGTGAACAATCTGTTTTCCGTGTTAAGTGGCATTCTGTTGGGAACACTCCTCATCCCTGCTTCTGGAGATTACTTCACAAGTTTACTTACCTCAGCTAAGTAATGGGCAACAGATTTCCAGATCACCTCTTGCCTCGTTTTGTAGCTCAGGTCAATATTCCCATGAATGTAATCAGGAAAGAATGCACATGCCATTATCAGCGTTTCATGGGAAGAACAGTCCTGAAACTGGGTTTCCCCAAAGCATGTTAGCACCAACATCATGTCATTCCATTGGCTTAATGTGAAACAACAATTTATTTATTTATTTATTTATTCATTTAAGAGCGAAATGTCCACCCCCCCTCAAGGGTGTTGTTAGTTCATGGTGGCATTTACAGTGAAAGGAGACCAGAAAGTTGGTGGGTAGAGAAATATATTTTAAGAGACTGCTAAGCACAACAGCTGTGGTTAGCAGTCTCTTAAAATATATTTCTCTACATGTTAACGAGAGCTGCACAATTAATACAATTTTTTTTTTATTCAAACCAAGATATTCTTCATGGTAAAAATCAGAAAATCTTGACTAAAAGTAAGTAATTTTTAACACTTTTCTTTAACATTTTTCTAGTTCTGAAAAACCCAATATAGAGAAAAACCTGTGTCAACAAATATCACAATTTTCAACAGTCACAGAAGATCATACTTTTTCTCCCTTAGAAAACAATTATGGTAGCCAATGTGTACAAAGCTAATTCTAATTATAATGTAAGCATCTACTGGAAGTAAGAAGGGTTTCGAAGCAGCTGCAAATGGGATGGTGACTTGGTGTGGAATTTGACGCGAAACCAAAATACCTGTGGTAAAACGACGACAACAAAATAACACAAAAACATCCAGGGGAAACTCCGTCTCCTACAAAAGAGAGGAAAGTGTCACCTGAGCCCGTTGTGTCAAACGGAGTGTTTAATGGGTGACCGGCAAACAAGTGTGCTGTCACCTGAGACGCAGCTTTCCATGTGTACAGTCAAGCCTGCATGCTGCATGCTGCCTCCCTAACCTAGGCTAATATGTTGTGGATTACATTGACATGATCATCACAGGCCTGAATCATATAGATTTAGCATAGAAGTAGTCGGAAACCTGATATCGAGGGCTGAAAGGGACCGATCTGAATAGGTAGATGAAAATCCTCACATCTGTGTACCTTGAGTACTTTAACCAGTAGCACTGAGTTCACTTTCAACACTTTTTTTTTTCTTTTTAAAGGTCTAGTTTACAGACCAATAAACAAATGTCATGGAAATGTTTGTGAAAGGAAGCGCAGTGTTCAGTCACCATTTCACACCAGGAAAATTTGACTGGGAACGGCGATTTAATATGGTGGCTAGAATTGCTTTTCCCAATTTCATTTGAGTCAGTGCCTGTGAAAAATGACCTTTCGGTTTGCCAGTTTTATGGCTGCATTTTCCTCAGGCTAATCCTATATAGGGTACTCTAACGGCTGCCAGGGCTTTTTGATTTATTGTTATTACGTGTATTAGGTTGATTGTTTTTTCCCCAAACAGCCTAGTGGTCTAGGTGTGTAACTCAATGAACCTTCAGATCTGTAGAATCAGAAGAATATTCTCCTTCCATGACATAAGTGAAGGAGATGGAGGTGGTGTATTTCCCCATATGATCAGATGGGGGCAGCACAGCGTCATGATTAATCCTCGACCAATCCTCGACCAATCCTCGACCACTCACTGCTCTTTGGGGAGCAGTGAGTGAAGGCCAAATCTGAAGCAGAAGGGCAGTGTTTCTAGGAACATTTTGTCATCGGGCCGGCAGTTGTTGATGCATGAATCCGATCAGTGTTTGTTTTGCCACCTCAAACTGCGGACAAACTGTGGCAGAGATTTTGCTAAGGGCTTATTTACTGTCATAACAACCCCACCTCGGAGGTGAAGTTTCAGACTTTGAAATAAAATAAAAGATTATTTTCCGTCATTTTCAACTGGACCATTAACAGACAGCTACTGTAAGTTAGGTTTCATCAATTTTTTTCTTTGATTATTTGTGATCCTGTGAGGATTAAAAATAATCTAAGGATTGGATGAAGGATTCAGTGCATTGCTCAAGGACACTTCAGCACTTAAGATGCCTTTGTTTCTTTGGCCAAACATCTCTGTACAGTCTTACACTTCACACAGCATCAAACCAAATAAGAGAGCAAGTGAAAAATGAAGGGAAATGTAGAGGTGGGTGTGAGGGAAAGAGAGGCTATGAACAGGTAGTTAAAGATGAAGAACGTGTGCATAAGAGGAGGGAACTGAGCCTGTAGCTCCATGGCCGCTGTCCTTGGGCTGTTCTTGGTGTATCTGTTACAGATCCCGTCTCTTCACATCTCCCCCTCTGGGATCGATCGATATGCCCTATTCTGGGACTAGAAATGTGAGCTTCTGGTGCCGGGAAGAGGCAAACGCCACCACCAGCCATCAGTGAATACTTCTGAATCCGTGTGTTAAAGGGGAATGCCACCCGTTTTAACAGTTCACACAAGTTATTCCTGTGTCCCGGGACAGTTCAGTCAATGTCTGTGATGATGAATTTGTGATGGGGATGTGAAATCACAGGCTGCTCCATAGACAATGAATGGGGCACTGATTTATCGAGCCATAAGATGCTGAGTTGAGCTGTCACACCAAAATGATGTTTATAATGATGTTTATAATGATGTTTATAATGATGTTTATAATGATGTTTATAATGATGTTAATGATGTGCTAATGGGTTCACACTTCAACATACATCTTGACTTATAATATTGCTTTAAGCAGCTTTAAGTGTGTGTGTGTGTGTGTGTGTGTGTGTGTGTGTGTGTGTGTGTGTGTGTGTGTGTGTGTGTGTGTGTGTGTGTGTGTGTGTGTGTGTGTGTGTGTGTGTGTGTGTGTGTGTGTGTGTGTGTGTGTGTGTGTGTGTGTGTGTACATATGCTTACAAACCGCTGATGTTGCGGTCTAGGTACCTAGAGACATTGGTAAAATAACAACATAAAGGCCTACTTTTAGCGCCTTTTCATGCTACAATCCCCCCAAAAAGTATAAGTATAAAATTCCTGATGATGGGAAATTTTTCCAAATCTTACATCTACATGGTCGTCATTTTGAGGTAGAGGTAAACAACTTTAATTTCTAGAGTCCAGATCCCAATGCGGACAAAGCCATGGCTGCAGATACTCTTACTGTTTTTAATAAAGACTTAGGCTACAGTCACTTAGATTCCCTCACAGGAGGCCCAGTGAATCCCCAATAAGACAGCCTTGCACAGTGAACATGAGGCAAGCAAATGCTGGGAAAACTCTCGAGTACGTCTCGAGTACGTGTACATTTCCACATGAGTACGTCTCATGTAACTTTGCTGTGTGCTGTTTAAGCTACCGTAGAGAGGGACTAACTTCAGTCAAGAATTTCCAATTTAGCGTAGCCAACCTAAGCTAGAGTTATAATAACAATGTGGTACTGTATTCTCCTGTTCTGTTGTCCCCATCCACAGGGAGGTCAGGGGTCACGGTCAGCTACAGAACAACACCCCTGGAGCTTGTAGGGATTCAGGAGGTGAATATCAAATCCAAGAATAGAAAGTTGATACTCGTGGAGAACATTCTTCCCACATTGTCCTGGAGAGAACGAACTTCTCAAGAGCATAAGCACAGAGAACACGTCTTTACAGTTTGCGATGGGCTGTGTACTTTACATTGCACATGTAAGACGCACAGCTGTTCATTTTCCCAGCTGTTTCAACCGGATCTGTCCTATAGACTGTTTCGCAATTGCTATTTGGACGAGTCGTTCTTTCAATGAATCTTGGAGCTTCCCATTCGTTCTCGTCAGCTATGTCATCTTCCAAAGCATCCTCGGTTGGAAAGTAAACTCCCAGGATCTTTATCTGTCCTCCGTCATCATGTTCTTTTTTTAATCATACGCATGCACGTTGTGAAGGACCCAGTGTCTTGCTGAAAGACGCTTCAGCAGGACAGATACTGTACTTGCCAACACAGGAGCATGAACCTGTTTCTTCCACTTGAAGGACAAGCTCTCCAGCCACGAGGCCACCCTGCCAAGGTCACTACCACTTCAAACAGCATTCTGGCTGAGGACGGCTTATGCCTCAACATTTCACTCTCTACTGCGTAACTGATGTAGTACCTTCTAGAAGAAAGGATGTCCTCCCGGCATGGATGGACTGACTATCCCCCTGACCAACAGTCTGCATGTCTGACCACTGGATTACCTAATGCAGTTAGATTATCACTTATCCACTGAACAGGGAGTGGATAAGTGCACTGTTTGTTACCCCAGCAGCACCATAGCACTAGTCAGTTTTCAGAAAACGGTATTAATAGATGGCCTTCAGTGTGTACTGAAACAAATCCCAGGCATTCAGACTATTTGATCTTGAACGCATAATAGCTACAAGTCTCCCTAATTTAAGATTAGATATGTGTGGCGTTCAAGGGAAGAAAAAAAATGGGGTCAAATTTAGCTTACACTATCTTTTGTAAGGCGCAGATAACAGCAGTTTAACTGGAGTGTTAAATGCTTTCCCTTATCAGTTTTGTGGCAGCTACTCAAAACATTTCAGACTCTCATGGACAGATGATCCCAACAGATCCCATTTTTGCCAATACACAGAATCTGATCTAACCATCCCAGTGCCTTGGATGTCATCAAGAGGATATATTCGATCAAAAATGTTTCCTTAGCTAGCTTTTCCTTAGGAGCTAGTTTCCCACGCCACCTCCTATAGCAATGCGCACATGGCAGTGAATGAGACGCGTCACAGTCAGGAACTCTCTCTTAACTACAGTGCTGTGTGCCAGACTGGATTACTTTCAGGCCAGCTCAGTCTTCTCAGGAAATGAACTCGTACTTGACATCAGTTTGAACGCGTAACAGATGGACCGCTTTCTTCTGAGCCGGTCAAATGCTCTGTCTGCCTGTCTCTTTCTTTCTTTCTTTCTCTCATTCTCAATGTCTCACTTTCCACTCCCACCCTCCCCACCCTCTTCCGTTGACTATATTGATCTTGCACACAGATGTCGTCATGTTGAGGAAATATAAGGAGGGGCTGTCGGGGGGGGGGTGGGGGGGGTGCTGGTAACTTGCTCTGGGTGGGGCTCAGATGTTCAGAGGCCAAATGGGGCTCTAGGGCTGCAGCGTTACGAAACAACTGGTGATCTGCTTCCAGTGATGCTTGTGTTTGGGCTGTGGCTCCGTCTTCAAGGGGGGTTTCTGCAGGAACTTCACATCACACAGGGTGTTGGTCATGCGGTCTCAGACTTATTCCAAGTATCACTGTTTAAAGCATGCTTTGGTGTAAACCGCTCTCACACAGATGGTTACGCAATGACAGAATTATTGCAAATGTAATTTGTTTTGGGGTTAGCAATAAGACTCGCTGATGAAGGAGAACACGAAATTTCAAGAAATGAAAAACGTGATGATGTCATGTTGTGGTAATTATTTGAATGATTAGACGGATGAAGTGACATTTTATTTATACACACGCTCTCGAGCCTTCACAACAGCCATGAGTGTTCCTCATTGCTGGAGCCAGTATTGAAATTCTCTCCGCCACAACTGACAACAATATCTCCATTCATAGGCGCCGTACAGAGCGTCTGTCTCTCAGGATGTCTGCCTCATATTTCCCAGGTCATTCTGTTAGATAAGAGCGTGCTGTTGACTTTTATTGGCTCAAATGGCTGCCTGCACTGTCTCTCCCTCAGCCTCCCATCCCCCTCTTCCATAAGTGTGCGTGTTTGTGCGCTAACATTGATACACAGTACAGAGATGCACATATGACGCTGAACTTGATTTTGTGTGTGTGTGCGCGGATGTGGATGTTAACCCTCCACGGGTTTGTGTATTTGCAGGACCAGCGCATACTTTACGTCTGTGAATGAAGCCTGCCCACTTCCTACATGTGCACATGGGGTCAAATAACACTAGGATAGGATACGTGTAGTGTGTGTGTGTGTGTGTGTGTGTGTGTGTGTGTGTGTGTGTGTGTGTGTGTGTGTGTGTGTGTGTGTGTGTGTGTGTGTGTGTGTGTGTGTGTGTGTGTGTGTGTGTGTGTGTGTGTGTGTGTGTGTGTGTGTGTGTGTGTGTGTGTGTGTGAGAAACCTTGTCTCCTTAATGGAGCGGCTCTGTACTTCCTCCTCTCTTTGAACCATGGCTGACAGTGCCGGCTCTTTGTTAAGAAGTGTGTGTGTGTGTGTGTGAACTGTGGACAGAGGAACTGCCCTCAAGCACAGAGGGAATATTTGCATGCACTCGCACACTCAAACACACATGCATACACATTACAGTGTATGCAAGTGTGTGTGTGTGTATCCGTGTCCAGCCCCCTTTGGGCAGGGCAATCCTGCTCTTCCTTATTTGGAAGGGGGGGGCGGGGGGGGTTGCACATGGGTGTACAGCGGTATCCCAGCGTTAGGGGCAAAAACCGAGAAGTTACACCCAACGACGGCACACAAGCCAAAACTACAACAGAGCAGTAAGTCAGAACAAAACGGCAAACAACCGAGAAAGAAAAGGAAGAGAGACAACTGGTGGAGAGAGAGGAAGAGAGAGAGAGAGAGCAACAGAACAGAGAGACGCAGACAGAAACGGAGAGAGAGAGAGAGAGAGAGAGGGGGAGGAGAAGGAGAGATAAGAGTAGGGTACACTGGAGACACTGAGGGGAAGCACATGGTGTGAAAATGCCCACCAACTTTACGGTGGTCCCAGTGAAGGACAGCAGGAGAAAGACGGGAAAAGAGGGGGACGAGGATGTGGATGACAACAACGTGCTGAGGGAGGTAGACGAGGACACCCCAGGTAGGATCGGGGGGTGTTTTTTTAACACCCTGGGTAAGGTTGGGTTGGGGGGGGCTGGGTTCTTTTAAATGTTACAAACTTTTTTTTTTATACTGTACATTTCCACAATTTCTGTCCCTCGGGGAGTTGTGAAGCGAGGCTCGAGCATTTCATCCGACTTTGACGCTTTTACACAGATTTTCTGTCGGGGAAAAGGAGATGGATAAGCGGCTGTAGAAAGTTCCAGGCGTCGCCTCTATTGTATTAGGTTACTGCTGCCTATATTTGTAAGAGAGAAATGATTTTTTGGAGTCTATTTGTGGGCTGTGTGTGGGAGGATAATGCATGGAGGAGATGGTGGACTTTTAGGGAAGGCTGGTTGGTTTTCCAGCATAACTTGCGTGAGATCAGGGTTTCCCTTACACGCCACTCCAGGGAGTTTGACATGGTCTATTTCAGTGTTTCCTTTTTTTGTCTAAATCTCTTTCCTATTTCCCTTTTTTTTTACACCCTCCCTCCACACACACACACACAAACAGCCAATTTTTATCTTCTTGCTGTTATTTTTTGCCTTTCCTCTCTTTGACACAGCAGTTTATTTTTTATCTTTATTATTCTCTCTCTCTCTCTCTCTCTCTCTCTCTCTCTCTCTCTCTCTCTCTCTCTCTCTCTCTCTCCCTCATATTTCCATAGGCATAAAGTAACAAACATAGGAGCATCACATCTGCTCTAATTGGGAGACCCATGTCTTTCCCATCTCTTAGCATCTCTCTGCGTCGATTACCACAGGCATGCTTCTTCCAACGTGACTCAATCTCATGTGACCCTGTAATGAACTTAAGGGTGAAAAAACAAAGATAGACATATTTGCACTTTTACACAATGCCTGGGCTGGCACGTGACACACATTCACACCGCAACCACGCCGGAAAAAGACAAATTAACAGATCAATAGCACATGGGAGGCGGGGCTGTTGACAAATGCTGATGACATTTGCTAATGGAGAAGAGCACTCGGGTTAAGATGCGGAACATGTTTTTCTTGTGGTGTAGGACTGTCCTATCAGTATTTCAGTACTCAACAACTCTCTCCCTTCAGGCTAGGGATTATAAAAGACTAATTTGTGAAGCCTTACTGATCCACAGCCTGGAGTTGTTGAGCTGACAATGAGTAGTTGAATCAGTTCTCATCCAGCATTCAATCTCTCTGGAGCTGTACATCGGTGTAACGTCAGATTTGGTGATGGTACAAACAGTTCTTCCTTCTGTACGGCTACTAGAAACAGTATTGCATGTTTGCACAGCGTGAATAATGTATCTCAAGGCTGACACTTAGTCAAAGGTACTGAACACGGAGAGGTCACCGAGTGCATCTTTAACAAACTCTCCTAACACTCATGCCAGCCTATTGTTAGTGTAGTTGCCGTTTTTACGGCCCTTCACAAGGCCGCCAGCGAATCAGAGCCCAGCGTTTAATTTCTGCTGTGGAGCTGCAATTACGGCCGCACGCTGGGTAAGACTTTACAGACTGTGGGAGAGAGAACGGCTTCTTATTATGATTGTTATGCGAGATATCCGACTGCGGCGCGCTTTGGTTGCCCTCGTGCATGTCTGCGCACGTGCGACCGTTTGTCTCTTTTTGTAATGGCTTTGCTGTTTTATTATACAGCGCACAGCGGAGAGTGACAGGGAGGATGAGAGAGGGATGCTATGATGATGGGATGATGACATGCTACAAAAGGTCATGGGCTGGATTGGAAACCGCGATGTGGCGTGGTTTGGGTCTTGGCCTGCAGAACCGTCAGGACCACACGCATTGGTCTCATGTCTGTTGTTGTGTCCATCCTTGGATTTCCGACAGCATCTATAGATATATTTGTAACTGAATCAAGCAATAAGCCACGAGAATGAGTGCTTTAAAATAATTTGAGGACAGCTAAAAGCCATTGCTAGACACAAAGTGGCGTTTATAAAACCATTGAATTGAAAATGAAACAAAGCAAATGTAAAGTAAATATTTTATTTTTAATAGATAGTAAATGTTGCTCTGCCAAGCCATATATTTCCTGCACAGTAGCTAAGCAAAGTAGCTGTATGAGTGGTGATGTTTGGTTAGCACAGTAAGAATGAACTGTCACATGGTCACAGTGATGTATCGTCAGCCAATCAGAACAGAGGGCCAGAACTATCTGTTTTACAATTACACATTTTGCCCCTCATACAAATTTGTGACTTATGACTATCTCAGCTATATTTAACATTTTTTTGCATTTATTTATTTATGCCCTGTGAACTGGGCACGTGACAGGACAGATCACTGTGATCACTGGGGATCACTGTTGTGTGTGTTTTGCGTGAAGGACTGGGGAGGTTCCTGGGTAGCCTGAATGTTGTTGGCTCATGAGAGTGGTGAGCATGGAGGAGGGAGTCAGGTAATGGTTGATGGATGTTACTGATTACCCCGCTGGCTGGCCTCCCGTTGGCTGTGTGGGGGGAGGCGAGACCACACCCCCTTGCAGTCAGTCAGTCAGTCAGAGAGTCGGTCATGATTCGATATAGCGGTCTGATCAGAATCTCACCGCCCTGTCTCAAATCGTCTCTGTCTCTCCTGTTCGCCCTACTCTCTGTTCTGTTGCCGGGTCCCTCTCTTTCTATTCTCGTTTCTTGCTCTCTTTTAAAAATGGCCGCAGTGCTACAGCATAACTCATCTCATATGGCCATAGTTTGGACGTCCAGTGAGTGAACGAGCAGATGACATGAAACCACTTAATCTGCTCCCTTGAGATTCTTTGATTCAGCTCTCTGTCTCTAACTCACTTCCTTGCTCCCCCCCCCCCCCCCCCCCCCCCCACACACACACACAAAGGGTCATTCCCCTGTACCTTGTGCAGTTTGCTCTTGCTCTGACGAGAAAAAGGTTTAAGCTTAGACTTAACTCCTCCCTAGCCTGCCAAGCCAAAGCAAACCTAACTGAACATAACCGATTCAGGCTGCCTGGCTAGAGCCCTGACTGGTTTTATTAGCTGTAGGCTACACTTGCCCCTGCCTTACAACCTCTAAACACAAGCCGCTGTTTTTTTTTTTCTTAGAAAACCCTAAATTGTGTGGGTGTTCACATGTAGCAAAACTGTTGGTGGCAGGCCGGTCCCTTTTTGGCCACTTTGGGGTAGTAAACAAGTTAATTAAAAAGGGAATTCTCAGCATAGTTGGGTAGAGTAGGAGTATTTGGGAGTATTTTGAATACACACATGGCATCTGTGTATTTGCAAGGTACAGCTAGCTTACTGCCAATCTCTGTCAACATTGCAAAGTTTTTAGTCTTTGCTCTACATTCTGCTGAAAGTTCAACCAACTAGTCACAGGCTCACAAATATACAACAGATGTTTTAAACTGGGTTTACTGATGATCTCAAACTAAGTGGTCCGGAAGGGAATTTACAAGCGTTGGCCCTTGTAACATGCTAGCATGTTAAATCCTATTTTTTTTCACTTCTCTGTCAATACCAAAAAACAAACAAACACAGGAAACCTTGATTTGTCTTTTGTAACTGAGATGTGAGGTGTTGTACGTGGTGCAGCATGCTGCTAGTGTTAAACTTGACAGAGTGTCTCTAGTCTCAGTTTGGCCTGAGTCCATCTTGTCTCCTACTACATCTAACCAGGAGTGAGTTCAGCTGGACTCACCAGAAGTTTGATAACCTGAGCTAAGACTCGCTAGCCTTGTGCTCTCTAGTTTTCAAACAATGTGGAAGAGAAAAGACCCTTCTGAGTGTCATTTCTTAGATATTAGACTGCAGCTGAAACATCCTACTAAGCTCAGATTCTGCCCAGCAGTGCAATGACTGTATGCCATTTTGTTGGGACATATAGAGTGATGTACAACCTGTTAGGACGACCTCCTGTATATTTCCCAGTCCATGTCTCGATTGTCTCTATTCTTAAAAATCTCATTTTCAACTTGTCTCCCCTTCAGTTACAGTACATGTTTAGATTGAAGCCGATTTAAATCAATAAGGATCATAGCTTTACTTAGTGGACTGCCCCGGTGTGACTGGACCCCCTGATCCTGGCCATGTTGACACCATGCTTTACCCATTAGGCCATACAGGAGGTCGTCCTAACAGGCCATGCCCTGTTCATACAGAGTGGGCATGATTTGGGCCTTAAGCCTCCAGATGCACCATGTGATGGCATTGACAAACAACTAGCTTATTTATAAAGCTAACTTCGGTGAACTCTCCCAGTATTTCTATTCTTGCGATCGTAAGATAAGGCCTCATTTGAGACTTAATAGGACTCTAAAAGCAGGTGGTGGTACTGAGCGCCTGGGCTGTTGTTCTCTGTCCGTTTGTCCATCTGTCTCAGGCATATGTTTCCTGTTTTCTACCCAGACAGGTCTGGTTCTGTTTAAAGCTATGCTGTCTATTTGTCTGTCTTTCTCTCTCTTTCTGTCTCTCTCTCTCTCTCTCTCTCTCTTTCTCTCTTGTTGTTAACCCTATCTGCTCCTATGCTTAGTGCACATTGCCATAGTCTCAGCTGTACTTTGCAGGCAGCAGATGCGGTAATTGTTCAGAAAGATTAAAAGATTTATGTTGTCTAATTTTGTGGTTAGAATGAAATTTCCTGTCATGTGAAATGCGTTGTGTATTGTTTTGTGAGGCTTGTTCGCCAGATAGATTAGTCTAATTTTGTAAACCTATCTAACCGTTATTCAATATGAGAAACCCCTTTTTGTATACATTCTCCACATTTTTCATGTATTATAAACATTCAGTCATCCACAGTGCTAAGCACCACATAGATAACTGATGACTTAATAATGGTTTTACTGCGTGTAGAGTTGCAAGGTCTAATTTCATTTGAAAGGTACTAAGACCTCATGAGAAAATGGGTAGCCAGTTCTAACCCCACCATTTTGTTAAATAGCAAAGATAATAACATTAAATCCTGCTTTCATTGAATTTTAAAAGCCTAATGACAACCATTGTGTTTCCAAAACACACAAACATGCATGCTGTGTGGCGCTGACTGTACTGGTGGGAGAGGGGGGGCGCAGATTTTCTCAGGGGTAAGTACAGGAGGCCCTGACAAAGGAGGGGTTGCGAAGCTCCGGGTTAGGTTATTTAGTTTCCAGTGTGTTTCCAGCCTGACCCAGCGGTGTTGCTCAACTCACAGCGGTGTGTTTGTCTTGGCCACGTTACTGAGCTCAGCTTGTTCCATCTGCAACACTGTAGGACACCGTTGATCAACATCTGCACGGAGACCCCAGATATGGGTCATGGCAACATAAAAATAGATCCTCCCCTGAAATAATCCAGTGGAAATGGGCATCCAGATCTCCTGGCTATGCTTGAGGTTGCCAAAGGCGCCCGGAGTCTCCAAAGTGGTAGACTGAATAAAATGAAGAGTTAGTAGGTAGTTCCCTGAAAAACGCCTATTCTCTAAGTCTCTATACTTCAGCAGCTTTCAGGCCTGCAGAGATGAGATCCAGCCAACAAACTTGGTGAGATTCATCATCATCCCCCCCCATTGGACGGTTTAGCCAGACAGACCCGCCTCCTCTGAATACGGCTTCCTATTTCCTGTCCAGTGATCCACTCCTCCCTACCAGCCTCTGTTCCCTGCTGCTGCTCTCAATGTGGTGTGTCTGATAAGCCCTCAACTGACAGACACAGACACACACACACACACACACACACACACACACACACACACACACACACACACACACGTGTACACACACACACACACATTCTTCAGGCTTTCACTAGCTCTCTTTCCCTTTCACTATCTTTCTCTCTGCCAGCTGTAGTTTGCACATTAGGTCCTCAGGGATAACAAGTCTTTCCTTTTTGGTTAGGATCAGTATACACACACACACACACACACACACACACACACACACACACACACACACACACACACACACACACACACACACACACACACACACACACACACACACACACACACGTGGGTGGCTGCACCTCTTTGTCAATGCCAATGGCATTTCTTCATCCTTGAAGTTAGACATCTCTTACAGTAAAGTCAAGCAAGGAGGGACTTGATTCATCCTTTAAACATCATTGTGTTCTGCTCAAAACTTGGGACTTCGGGACTTATTGATTGGTAAATAATTTAATAGGCTGAATGATCTCAAACCAGTAAACATTATCAAAGTAGCTCTTTGGTAAAAGTCTGGTTAGGAACAGGCTACGTTTTATAGCTATAAATTGACCTTACCCTTGGCCACCGTGACCACCGCTAGCTATTAGCAGTCTTACTCTCCATGACTAAGTGTTGGGTCGATTGAATTGATGTTTCTAAATTTCCATTATTGAATGCACACACACACACACACACACACACACACACACACACACACACACACACACACACAAACAGTGGTTTAATAGTTTAATAGTGGCGCTGAGTGCCTTGTAGCTCTTATGTTCAGAATGATTTGTTAAAGGGTAATTCCGGGATTAACCGAACATTACCGAAAGGATCGCTACAGAAATAGACCGTTTTAAACCAGAAATAGACCTTTTTTTAACAACAACTCTGAACTCTGAACGCTCAACTCTCACAAAGCTGTTTAATGAAAGCAAGAGTATTCACTCGTTGTCGGATAGAGGACAGTTGTTTACACGATCCCCGTCTTGCAAGAGTGAATACTCTTTCATTAAACAGCTTTGTCAGAGTTGAGCGTTCAGAGTTCAGAGTTGTTGTTAAAAAAAGGTCTATTTCTGGTTAAAAACGGTCTATTTCTGTAGCGATCCTTTCGGTAATGTTGTCAGACACTTGTCAGACACACGAATAACAATCTGTCAGTGAGCCTGTCAGTGGCAAAAACAAGCACTTTTAGTGGACGTACTTTGACCGGCCGAATTTGCCCTTACGGATTACGTTACCGCCATTGAGCCGCCGTTACGCGACTCCCGGTTGAGCCGATGGACCGGAGCAGCTCCCAAACTTCGGGGATCTATTATGCGGTAAGCTAGGCGATTTTGTGGACATAGAGACCGGGTTGAAAAATCCCGGAATTACCCTTTAACATGTCTTACGGGAGTGGGTAATAAATCTAAACTATGTTGACTTTAAAAACTCTACCTGTTAATACCAAATTGCTGTGATAGTGCAGTATTATTGTACCTCAATCACATGACCAAATCAATGACCAAACTATTTAATTCATGGGTACAGCTCTCCAACCTAGAGCTGCTCAAGCTTGTGTGACTGCTACTGTACTGCCTGGTGTGCGAGCGCATGCTGGATTTCCCTTATGCAGGGCTCTTGGGGCTCTGGAGGCCTGAAGAGCACAAACAGTAATTCCCCTCAGCACTGTACATTGCAAAAAGTGTTCTGCACCAACCAACACACAGAGTCCAGCTCTTATAGAGGTGCCCTGAGCAACTAATAATAACCACCACTCTTTTCCTAGAAGGGCCTTGGAGGGCATACTTGGTTTTATTTTCTTCGTGGTTTGGCTTCTGTGTGATTAGTAGTAGACCTCCACAATAGAATTTGTACATAATTCTTAGTGCTTGTTTTAACCTCAATGTAGTACCAGAAGGACGGGGTATACGGCATCATGGATGCAGATGTCAGGTAATGGCCAAGCTAGATTCTACATTAGATGGATGCAGAATGCTATGGAGTCGGTGGGCTCTGTGTGAAGAAGGTAGGGCGCCACAGCAACGCAGCGCTGATGGCACAGAGATGCGTTCCCTCAGATGTAGCATCTCTGGAAGTTGACAGTCAGAAGTTGACAGAAAAGTATATTGACTTTAATATACTATCCTATGAACTTTCTACTACTCGTTGTATTGTTGTGTGGTAAATACCACCCATGTGGCACACAAGTAGGCTGAAACAAACCACCAAAAGGAGTATTAAAATGATTGCTTGATCCAGGTGTGGTGATTGGAGTGGGGATAAGAAGGTACGGTGTTGCCCTTAATACACATAATAACACAATTATGGATTGACTGAACACTCCCCACATCCCTTTTATTAATATGAACAATTGGAAGAGTGAGTCAGCCCAAATAGTCTTAACTAGAAACAAACCTGGTTCCTAGGGCCCATCACATCCCTGTTGATTGCTTTGTGTGAGATGCAGCGCTAGAATTCAGCTTTGTATAGCCAAGTCTATAGAAGGGTATGTTGGGGGTGTGTGTGTGTGTGTGTATGTGTGTCCTTCAAATGTGTGGGATAGTGACACCATCTGGAGGATGGCAGACCTGCTTTTCGTGTGTGTGTGTGTGTGTGTGTGTGTGTGTGTGTGTGTGTGTGTGTGTGTGTGTGTGTGTGTGTGTGTGTGTGTGTGTGTGTGTGTGTGTGTGTGTGTGTGTGTGTGTGTGTGTGTGTGTGTGTGTGTGTGTGTGTGTGTGTCCATTATATATACACCATTTGGCGTATATAATGTGATATAATGCATTACTAAGCATTACTTGCTTTTCTAAGCACGGTCTTAGGGCTTGTGAGTGCATTACAATTCCTTAAGAGTGCCCTTATAATGTGCTATAGATATAGTTGGCATAGTGTTGGAAAAATATTTTTAGTACAGCAGTGGGGATGAATATTTTCTGTTGCCAACCATATGGGGGAAAGCTCATAGCAATGCTGCTTGGCTGGATGATGCATTTAGTATGTTTGCATATAGCTGTGTGGATTCAGGTGTACTTAGCCATAGGTAACATTGATCTACCTCACCCCTTCTCTGGTCTTGATTGGCTCCTCAAAGATTGTTGTAATCCTTCCAATCAGGCCAGTTTGCAGCATTTGAACTCAAGTCAAGTATTCGTAAGTCAAGTGATTGTAAAGACTTAGGGCCGGATCTACTAAAGGTTTGCGTGTGTAAAAATGTGTGCAAACTCATAGCACGCGCAAATAAATGTACAAACTGATCTACTAACAGTGCGCACTGAGGACTGCGTCTTGCAAATGTGCAAAATAACACGCCTTATCCAATTAGTACTTTTGCCTCAATGAATATGCAAGATGGGGCGTTTACACGCTATTTAGCAAAATACTGGGAGGAGAAAATGTAAATAGATTAATGTAGCACACGCACTGTGATCTATCAAACCTGAACGCAATTTCGTTGATGGAGACTGCGTCTGTATTTAATACGTTTCAAAAGAAGGTGCAAACGCCCTGCATGCGTAATTGTGCACAAATTACTGCCGTTATTGTAGCGAGAAGGAGACATAGAAACTGCACTTGAACTGCACTTGTTGCTCAATGTTAGTTAGAGGCATCTCTTCCACCGTGCCCCCACCTGTTTTCTTTGCTGAGGTTTTATTATAAGCCAATTTTTCTTTTGTTCTTCGTCTTATATCTTGCCATCTTCTCTTAATTTCATCCGTTGTTCTTCTTGTTTTACCAACGGCATTTACTTTCTCACAGATGATCTCCCAAATAGTGTTCTTTTTTGTCATATTCAGATTTTTTTGCTGTAGCTCATCCAAATGTTTATTTGCCTCTTCCACTAACACCTCTAATTCTATAGGCGCAAATTTCATTTTGCGCTTGCGGTTCTGTTGCCCATCCAAACTCTCCATGGTGCAAAACATTAAACACGCAAAACCCTCATTTAAATACTGCTGTCTCCACCACGTTTGCACCTGTTGTCATTTACGCACGCATTCTTAGTAAATCACCCGCAAAACGCCCATCAACCACACGCGCAAACTTTTAGAATGCACACGCAAATTAGTACCCTTTATTTGGGATCTTAGTAGATCCGCCCCTTAGGGTTTTAAAGACGCCTTCCACTGACCTGACAGACAATATGAACATTTTCAAACAAGCCTTGCGAGTAAATCTTTGGTTCACAAGGCAAAGCGGGAGTGACAGCTGACAGTCTACCAATGAAAAAAAGACGCAGCTGATTGACCTCGCCCTGGCACACCTGAGCCTCCATTGATTTGATTTGAAATGCTTTCTGAGAGGTTTTGAAAGGGGTGATACTGGACTTGAGCTAAATTACAAATTACACCACCAAAAACACCATGAAGATCATGGCTATTATCCTTGTCTTTTGAAAACAAAACCGTGAAACTCAAACCTTAAACCGACATGCGCACTTCTCCACACCCTCAATAACCCTCCTCCCGCCGTCCTTCCTCTTCCGCCCAGTGTTGCATAACGGACAGTGTTGTTTACCTGAAGGGTTTAAAGGCTTAGGACATCACTAAGTGCAACTCACACACACTCACGCATGCACACATAAAACTCCAACACCAGCCATCTGACATCAAACAAAGTGGAGCTTGATACTACTAAATCCGTCTTACTATGTGATTTCATAGCCTCTCTTTAAGCTCTGCTTTGACACATCTGTCAAGTTAATGATGGTAGCAGCGGACGTTCAGTTTGTCTTCACATCGGCTGGTGAAAGCTGGGCGTACACACGATATGCACGATTTGATGAATCATGTAAAGATTGCAAAGTTTTGCATAAATGTTTCTGTGGGAAAGATTTATTTTGTTTATCTCAAAAGACTAAACTAAATTATCTATGGAATCCATTTATGCCCCTCGTGATGCAGTTTTTGCTTCCTGAAACTAGACCTGTATTTTGTTGCTAAGCAATAGTAGCCAAAAAACTTACTGCCTGGTAGCTCTTATTTTATCCTTTCTACCAGGAAGCATTGGGGCCCACAGGAAGCTTTCACAGTCATAACTCTTTTTACACAGATGGTTCTGGGGCCACAGCTTTGCTATTTTCCCCTGAATGACCAATAGCCATTATTGCTCCCCCTGGCGAAGGCGACTGTCACCTGAGTGATAGCCAGCCAGTGGCCAGTAGACTGCAGCAGAGGTTGAGCTGCAGTTTGTCTTTGGCTTTACAGAGCTGTGCCCTCTTCCACCCTGCAGCCTCTGTGTGTTTTATAAAAAGATCAGGATTAGCCTAATCTGGTTAAGTTATTACTGCCCACTTCACATGCTCTTAGACGGGCAGATTAATGGGCAGCCAAGACAGAGGTAGCACCGGACGACAGGGTATTTGGTTCACTAAAGGCTGGGGCAAACGCCTGGGGCAAGGGCTGGGGTCTATCCTTGTGTATCCCATTTGTGGGGCTGTGGCTACAGCTGGAGCCCTGTCTAGCTCTGATCAGGGCCATAGACGCCTATCTCCAAGGATACAGGTGTCCCTTAAAAATAGTGTCGCTCCCAGCTGAAGCATCCTGCATGCATGTTGTGCTTTTGCTGATTAAGTGACCACAGCACCCGGGGCGTTCCTGAAAATAATTGACAATTATTGATCCAAAGTACTGTATGTAAGCCCAAGGCTAGCCAAGCCCTGATCTCTGAACAGAAATCAATAAAGTGTAGGGAGGAATATGTGAATAATGTAAAGCAATGAATGGAAACAGTCTTGCTGTGTTAATGGAGCATATCGTCTTCTGTAGATTAAGTAGACCTTATGAAGTGAATTTATTTGTCTTTCCACTCACTTTTTCTCGGCCTTTCCCTCCTCTGTTGCTACAATCTATTTTCTGTATCTTTTTCTCAGTCAATCTGTATATCCATTCTCTTTCATTTTCTCTCTCTCCTGCCTTCATCCCCTAAAGCTATCTCTCTCTATTTCACAACTGCTTTCTGTTTCCCTTGCTTTCTTTGCTCCTCCCCTTTTTGTGTGTGTGTGTGTGTGTGTGTGCGTGTGTGTGCGTGTGTGTGTGTGTGTGTGTGTGAAAGAGATCAGAAGCTCAGGGAGGGAGGCTGAGGGGAGGGAGGTGTGTGTGTGTGTGCGTGTGCGTGCGTCTTTGGGTCCGTGGGTGGGTGAGGGTGCTTTGTGATGCGTGGCTGATGCCGCTGACACCGTCATCACTGGCCACTGTCACACATACACACACACACACACACACACTTCACACACACACACACACACACACACACACACTCACACACCGTCACAGAAATAGCTGATCCTCACATTACACACACAGCAAAGACAGCGTCCCTGACTTCTGTACCTCACAAGCAGTGTCTCTATACTTTGGACCCCCATTACTGGAGTTCCCCAGGGACCACTTTTAGGACCCCTCTCCATTCAACCCTCCTTTTCAGCCCCGCTCCCCAGCATGGAGCAAGGGGCAGGCTCTCGGCGGAGGGGTAAGTTGTCTTTCTCTTGAGTAAAATACTCCTCAAGTTGCCCTGTACTAGCACCCATAGCCATACCCATGCGGATAAATTGTGGCTGTGTGGAGGTATTTGGTTCTGCTAGTTTTCTTTATGTCCGGCACCTTTTTAGAGGATTGGTATGTGAAAGTAGTTGTTTTATTTATAGCTCACCTGGATTAAAGCTAGTTGTGTTTGTCTCTTTGTCTCTTCATATCCTCCTAAAGTGAAATTGTTCCACCAAAGTGAAATCTGGCAATAAAAAGGGTTTACCGTCGGGCTGTTGTGTGCCTGTGTGCTAGTGTTTGTGTGCTGGATAAGTGATGGAGAAACATTATCAACTAAGGACTTCGCTGTGTGTCAGCTGTTTGGGATTTTGTCAGTTGTCATAAGTCAAAACGTTGTTTTTATGGACAGATTGATTTTTGGTGTCGTGGTCCTCTGTAGCTCAACGGCACTGATGCTGCCAGGGTTAGGGGTTCGATGTGCACTCATGGGTACTGTAAGGCACTTGAAAAGCATCAACCAAATTGTATGTGATGCAGTTTCTTCAACTTGCTAATTGCATGTTTCTCTTCAAGTCAACTTTGCGATTTACGGGATTGAAGATGCTGATTTTTGACTCCCGCTGTTTCCCCCTCCTCCCCGGGTACAGTGAACCATGGGCTAACAGGGTGAGCGTAAGGCAGCTTACAGCGTTGTCACAGTGTGGAGCTTAGTGGTTATAAATAGGATGTATGGCCATTTATTACCATAGAGACCGGGGCCCTGACCACATCCTCACTGTACCTATACCCGGTGACCAATTAGTACCAGTCAGAAAGCAGAGTGCAGGTAAATTTTGTCTTGGGCTGGTCAGTTAGTCCACAGCTACTTCAGCCAGGTACTTGATCATGAAAACCAAAAACGGCAGGGGGAAAAGTGTCCAAAACCTGAAAAATGACATTCCTTCTTAAGCAGGTTAACAATCAGTGTTCATAAATTATTTCATCCACTGCAGCAGGTTGGATGAAAAACTTAAGCCCAGGTTACCTCCTACCCTGATACTTTGTGATGCTCTCTTGCTGCATTCGAGGCACCTCATTTGGTCTTATTTGGTTTTACACCTGGAACCTGCACCAAAATTAACAGCCGATAAGACAGACTTTAGACAGATCAGCACAAAAGGGTTTCTTTATTTTAAAAAAAATTCAGAGGATAATTTGTTCTCCATATAGTTAAAATGATGAATCATGTGGAATAACATTACCGCAAAAATGTATCAATATTGGCAGATTGATTGGATATTGTTAATGCTCTCCCCCAGTTATTGGTATCAGTATCGGACCCCAAAATTGATTATGTGTTGTGCTGTTTTGTGGCTGCTATTTCCCTCAGTCTTCTTTCATAGAGAGATGGCCTTTCATATCCACATATTGAAAATGTTTTGGTTTAAAAATTCCATTTATGATTTGGCAGTAACCCCCAAGAGCAGATTGATTTTGTCTTTACTTTTTTAACTTGCATCATTATATTGCACAATTCATCAAGTGTACAGTCAGAAGATGGGCAGGGTTGGGCCCTCATCTGAAAGATCAGTAGAAATTATCTGTTAGTGTGTCATTTATTTTTCACTGCAGTGGGTTATGTGATCGATAAGGCATTAGTCTTTTCAAAGTCAATTTGTGCTACAGTAGCTTGTTAGGGGCAAATCATTTTCAATTCAGGAAGTGGATTTGTCGTGAATGGTTCTTATATTCCATTTATAAAGACGCTGGCATAATTCATATCTAAATTTAATGCAGTTAAATTGATTGTATTGAACATGAATTGACTCCAAACCAGCTCAGCAGCATAGATACTGTTTCATCTTTTGTAGCTCATAGACAAATTGATGCTGTAGCTTAGTAGCGTCCATCAGGGAAGTATAGAAAAGAGGTTGCTGATGTTTTTGTGTTAATGTAGCTCTCCACATATGGTCATTGCCTCTCATGTATACCCTCTAGCAATGTCACTTTTTGGGGTCACCCAATGCGCTATAGCGCAGCGAGACTTTCTTTACCATCTGCAGAAGTAGAACATGTACACACACACACACACACGCACGCACGCGCGCGCACACAGAACTCTCAACATCACATTACACCTGCATTCATTCATCACAACTACACAAGAGGTTTCACCCTTCTCCCTTCCTCTCTCCTTCATTCTCAACAACATGGGACTACATAAGCGAATCAGTACACACGTCTTTTCAGATGGACTCTGTATTCAATCTGACCTAAACCATTATGCTCAGTTGTATAACATAATGACGTACTTAGTTATGAGCACATATCATCAGATACACGTAGGCTTGATGAGATGAGCTACTGAAAAACCTTTATGTTGTTTAAATAGTAGCGTCCCCACCCGCTTGGCACAAAGACATTGATAGGAAACGTTTTGCAGGGTTACATTCAATGCACCATGCTGCTGCCCCTCCCTTGTATGTGAAGGCAGCTGATACACAGGGCAACTTTTGGGCAACCCAGAAGGACAAGAGCGTCCAAAGTGTTGTCCACAGCATCTTTGCTTTAATCACACAGGAACATTTTGTTGCCAGGAACCATTTGAACATTTAACATTCTAGAATTCAGGTTACCTAGCAACACCAACTAACAACTAACCTCTGTCTGTGTGCTGCTGCACTGATTTGATTGTGTATCAGCATAGGAAAATTGATAAAGATACAGGAGAAAACATTCTAGTGAGATGTGATTCTAGGTCAACGTGGTGCTTGTGTTTCCACAGATGGGGTTTAACAACTACACCACCTGCTGGCACAATTATGTAGAAGTAATTCTTAATTTAGGGCATGAAATCAGGCTAGATGTCATTTAATTCATATATTTTTGTAGTTGTAGCGGCTCAAGGAGGGGGTATCTGCTGCTCAACTTAGATGTAGTTTCTAATGTGGGTATGTTGCAATTCCTTCCTAACCAGACCAAAACCGTTCTGTCAGATATGTCTTAACCAATAACCCTGTATTTCATACACAGAATAACTGTGTGTTTGGTTGTGACTAGGAGGAAGTGTACCTTCTACAATGGAAGGATGGGGACCTTGTTAATCTGTGTGACCTACAAATGGATAAATAGCGCAGATATTTGAGTATGGTTTGAAATGTATTTCCCTATTTGGGATACCTGCTTATCCTGGTTATTGTCAGTACGTCCACACTAAACCGTTTAAATGTGAAAATAGCGTTTTCGGGTCTAACGTTTTCGAAAAGCTTGCCGTCCACACTAGACCACCAAAACACGAATACTTCCTTCCATGGGCATGCGCAGACCGCTGGCCGAGTGGCCGGCTCGCTCACGGCTGGATCAAGTGACAATCAAGCAGTGAAACATCAGTAAAACGCCGTCCACACTACAACTGGGGGCCGGCGTTTATCCAATCTAATAAATGTATCCACTAGGGAGAGCGTTTTCGAAAAGCTCTGTTTTGGGTTGTTAACAACGCCGGCGTTTTTAGGGAAGCCAAAACGGCCAAATTTAAACGGCTTAGTGTGGACGTAGACTAAATGGGATATTACATTTACATGTGTCAACTCATAAACTGCAACATAACATAATAACTAGAATTTTAGTGTGCATGTAAACGTGATATACAGGTTTCGGAGCTGTATGAAGAATATGAGCTCATCTCAGCTAATGTAGATGGGATATGGCATGTCCACGCTTTCAAATGGAATAATAATAATAAACGTATGTAACGAAACAGCGGGATACAGCAGTGCTTACATGAAGACTGTAGTCTGTAGTTGTGCTTGACATGAGCTATTCAGGTCCACTCAGAACATAGCCTACACTAAGACTCTTATGTTACGTCAGCAAAAATACTACTCCACCTAACTGCCCACCACCCAGCTCCCTGCTTCAGTTCAATTTTACCAGGATGGACACACACACACACACACACACACACACACACACACTTCCACCTATTACCTACTACCTCACTCTCCTCCTTTCTCTCACTCTGCAATAGACCAGGTGCAAATTCACCAGGATTTATGTCATTTGTTTCCACTCGGACAAATTTCTCTGTGCTCAGCATTTCTGAACTGACGAGAGAAAAGCTGACGTTAGGACTTTATACATTGCAGGATGGGTAATGACGTCACATGAGCAGGCGTTTGACTCAGGTTCAAGATTTCCAGGACTTTTTTTTGTTGTTGTTTACATCTAAACCAAACCCCAGGGGTAGCCTGTGGGTTTTTGTGAGCCCAAACCTAATTTATTAATTCAATCATTAGAGGTCAGCGTCTGGAGCTGCCAGGGATTCAGTGTCTTGGTCAAGGACACTTCAGCAGGGCAATGCACGTTGCCACGGGGAGCTTGAACCCAGGAGGTCCAAGGTATATGACAGAACGTAATGTGCATAAAGGCTAACATCTGTTAACTAGGTCACTGTCCTTGTCCCTGGTACTGTACATGAATCTAGACCATGTCCCCTGGGACTGTTCGCCACAGCACAGAGAAACACACTCACACAGACACATGCATGTTTAGATTTACAAAGGAAAGGCCATGATTGTGTGTAGACAGACACACATGCATAGATGGATGCTGTAATATACAGTCATCAGTTCTCTTGTATTCTATTCTCTTATGCTGTGTTCTTGCCACATAACCAACAACTGCCTCTACTGCATTCGGGATTTGGTGTCTACTGTGAGGATTTGTGACAGCTGGCACCTTTGGCTATTCTATGATGTTGATGTGCAAGTGCAACTGCAGGTCATTTTGACTTTTTTTACTTGCCTTTATGAAGTGGGAAAGATTAGTTTCAACGTGGCCATTTTTAGGTATTTGAGGCTTAAAGGGCCATAAGAACACTGCTTAACCCTAACCCCAACACAACCTTTATGTGCCCACTTTCCCTCAACCTTCTACTGTGCAAGCTGTGGCTGCATTGTATTTTGGTCAATTGATGCTACTGTTGGGGGAGACATTTCTATTGCGTCCTGTTCTACAATGAATTTGAAAAAAATAAAATAAAAAAATAATAATAATAATGACTAGCTGTTTTAGGGTGGAATTTTCCTTTAATAGTCCAACATGCCATACACAGGAAACCTTTATTGCATGTTTTGGAGTATGTTATTAGATGGTCGGGACGAGGCACCTCAATAAGAGTGGGGCTCTGCGTGTATGTCAGTGGTGGTGGGGTCTGTAGGTGTGTCTGTTGTCTGTGAGGATGTGCACAGGATTAGCTCCAATTAGATGCTGTTGATGTGTGTTTACTGCTGCTCTGTGCTACTCCAATAATACATGACCCAGAGCACCTGTCGCAATAGAAATACCAACACAATGACATAAAATGTAAATGTGTCACCATGATCTAAAATTGTTTTGACAGGTTTCTGTTAGTTGGGACACCTGATGGCTGCACACCTTGAGCGAATTAAATAATTGCCACTCTAAATTCCCGCCTCATCATTTCCTCATCGACGACCTCCCCACCTTTTACGCCTGGTTTAGAAACTGGACTGCCAGCTTCAACTTGCCGCGGGCCTCAAAGAGGATTTGACCACGTTTGGATTTAGCTAGCATCATTCCAGACGATGATTATCTGTGGCGTGTAGCGCGCCGCCATGCTAAGCGGTGATGCTCTCCGCGGAGGGGGGGAGGCATGGAGAGAGAGAGATTGATTCACTCCTTCCTTGAGTGCAGCATCATGGTACATTATTGGTCATTTATCTCACATTCTTTCTCTGTTATCCCTGCTTATTGAAACCTAATATGTCCCGCCTATAAGCTATCCCACTCGGCGCCGTATTTTAAGAGCTGCGCCATGCAAGGACATAGTGACTTTCCATGTGATTACCACAGGGCTAAGCCATGCTGCAAGCCTCTTATTCCCCCTGCATCTGGATCAAGCAGTGAAAGTTACCCATGAAATCCCCCCACTGCAGCCGGAGTTCACACTAGACAGGCCACTGATGAATGAACAAGGCCAGGCAGACGTCCATGGATGGCTTAATACTCACTGACACACACAAACACTCACACATAAACACACACATAAACACACACACACACACTTACTTGCTTATTTCACTACACTATTTCTATCAGTGCTTGTATTTGTTATTTTTGTGTGCTCTGCTTTGGCTTTATTATTATTACTTGTGTTCTTTGCCGCTCTGTGAAATTTGTAAACACTTTTGTATAAAATTTATTTTAAGACAGTCTTTTATTTATTTGTTTTTACTGCCCATTGTAATGTGGCTGTTTTCTCCATTCCCTGATGTTTTTATTGTTTTTCATATAGGCTGTTATTATTATTTATAGCATTTTACTGTCTATAAAGCACTTTGTAGCTCTTTTTGTCCGTAACTCTGTTTTGAAAAGTCCTACACAAATAAAGTTGTATTATTACTCCAGTCAACATGGCAGAGTTGGGATCCACTCCAACTGCCGATGCTTTCTCTCACCCCTTCTTACTTACAATCACAACTATGGGTAGCAGTAGCCTGGAGGTTAGAGAAGCACTGGAGTGAAAGGGGGGGAAAAACTGGGAGTGTGTGATGTGTGGATGATGGATAATAGACAGAAAGCACATATTTTGTCACACATGTTAAATAATATAAAATGATTACAAACTAAACCAACAGAGACTTTTTCAGCATGCATCTGATGGCCGAATAGGAAGCACACACACACACTCACACGCTTGAACAATCTGGTTTTGCCTTGAAATAAGATCCGTCGCCGGTAGCATGTGGCCTTGACAGCACCACGTTGGGTATCCTAGCCCCTGCGCTCCAAGCTGTCCGCTCAATCACAACATTTGCTCAGCGCGTGGCGGTGTGGAATGCCGGGGGCCAAGACCCGACGTGGTTCACCGTTTGACGCTAGAATGTTCTCTCCGGAGACTGCGAGGCGGCGGTGTCCGTCGTAGATGGGCTGTGTGAGTTGTTGTGGCCAGAAGGAGACATGGGAAGCTGTCTGACATTCTGTTGTGGTTGTTGGAGTGGAGGTGGAGAGGAGAGGATGTGTTTACTCCTCAACGTTACCATTACATGGCCTAAGGAGAGCTTATTTGGTCGGCACAGACTTTGAGAGGTCACAAGAGTTGTGGGGTCATGGGGTCAAGGCTCTAAGAGTATTTTGTTAAAGCCCTTATCCGTGCTGCTAATTTTCAGAACGTTTTTGGGTTGGGAGTTACAAGTTTCCAAGTACTTACAAAAATCATTCTCATCTGCCAGGTTCTGTCTTCAGGTCACAGGTTAGACAGGTGTCTTCCAGGATCAGTTAGGAATATGGCAGCTGATGATGATGATCATTTGCACAGTTTTTGGTAATGAGTCAAATCTTAAATGCTCCAGGTGAATTTATACTCTAGTTATCCATGATACTAAGGTTTTACTTTATTGAGTAGTTAAGTGATGTGGCTGTGTGATAACCTGGAGGTTTTTGAATTTTCTGTCATTGTGCAGTAGCATGCCTCCTTCCAGGCCTTGGTAGGGTTTGACACAAACCAGAATGCCTATAATTCGCTTCGTTTGTTTTAGTCCTCTGTATAGTTTTTACTCATTTCTAGATTATTCTCTCCTCTACTCCTCATTTCCACATACTCTAGTTTTTATTTTATTTTATGCTTTCTAATGTGTAGTTTTAGTGTCCGTCTTAACTTTAGTACAGTAAACTTTAATAGCCTTGGTTGATGGTATTCGGTAGGCCGACTGGTACTAGCCCTAGTATATGAAATATGAGACTAGAGTGGCTAAATAAAAATAATCTCTTGGCAGGAGGTGGTATGGCCTTTGGCACTGCAGTGGTACCTCATGGTTTGGTCTTTTATTATGAGACATATATAGGCTGTGTGAAACAAACTTTCAATTTAGGCTTTTACATTATGAGAAGTGCAGTCTTTCAAGAAGATGTCTCATTCCATAACTCATTACATTGCCTGGTGAAGCTGGATGAAGCTATTTGGCATTATGGAGCCAGTTAACAGAGTAGAAGTTAATTGTCTTCCTAGCCCTTTTTTATAGAGTTTGCATCATGTGTTTGTAGAGCATGAGCTGTAAGGTCTGGCCTTTTTGTTAATAGCTCATTAACTTCTGGAAACTATCAGACTATCACTGGAAACTTCTTCTTGACCACACCACATTGGAATGACTTTCGCTGTCCTGAGAGGCCGTCCTCTGTGGAGCCAAAATTAATCCCAGAGCTTCTTGAGCATTATTCTGCAATTATTGTGGAAAACACTTGCTCTAACAGATGTACATGTGTCTTTACTTTCCCTCGTGTGTTATCCACTCCTGCCCTGCGTGACAAAGTCAAAAACATGATTAGTTGGTTGAAATGTCATCTTGTCTTCTTCAAGAGGGCATGTTTGAATTAGTATCAGCTTGATCAGTAGCGTGGCCATCATGCTGGCAAACACAGGACTTGTAGATCTAAGACCAGCAAAAGGCTCAACCTTCAAGGAAGCAGTGGTTGTTGCTAGCAGGGATGACAACTGTAACAGTGGTATATCTATTGAAAGTCTATTAAAATCTATTAAAACATAGTTAGCATCTGATTGCTGAAAAAATAAATACACTGTAAAATGATTTTTTGCTGATCATGTGTGCTGGCAATTTTTTAGTAACTAGTTTTAATATCTCACTTAGCCGGACACAATTCCCGATTGGTTACATGACAAATCATACGCTTCCAACATTTCCACTAAAGAAAGGTTTGTGTTCTCTTTCCACAGGTGATGGCTTGCCAAAGGAAAGCAGTCCTTTTATCAACAACACAGATAATGACAAGGGCAACAACTACGATGGCAAGAACATGGCCCTCTTTGAGGTAATTCTCTTCCAACAGTTTGTACCTCATCCTGTTTGATCTAGCCCTTGGTCTATTTACATAGTGGGATGTTTTTTGCCAAAGGAAAAGTGACAAGATGTCATAGACCTCTGAGGAGAAACCTCAAACCTTAGTAGAACAGCGCCTGGGGCAGTCTAGTTGTCTTAACATCAATATTTAATTTACTTAACCTGCAACTATCACTGGAAACTCAGCTGTAGCTGTATAGACATTGGCCCCAGTCAAGCCTGATCGGTGCATCCCTACTTGGTCTAAAGTAATGAAAAGCCAATTCCTCAATTTATATCGTGGGAAAAGTCTTTCCTCTATTACTATTATTACACTGTTAAAAGTTCACAAGAAGACCTTGACTTAAAGTGTCATTCATGAATGCACATAGAATTCATATTTTGTATTTAAAATAAATACAAGCACCATTATATATAATTGTGTCATCTGCATATGAAGTATTGCTTTACAGATGACGCTAAACTAGCTCATATCATCCACTCATAAGCAGTATGCTAAAGCAGCAGCAATCGGCATGCACTGTGGTAAACTAAATAAATACTGCACACAGAGGTGAAACCGCTACCAGTCCTCCCATAGCACAACAGTTAGTTGATCAAAGAGCTTATTTGCCAAGAAGCTGGTGTATTCCTTCAAGTTCATTCAACTCAACAGTTGCCAGGTTGCTTTGCCATGCCATTTGGCAGTCCTCTCTGTGGTTATTGGCCCTTGTATAGTATCCCTGGAATAAAGTCAATTAGGCACTGTGACTTCTATTTTCATCACTCTGCATGAATCTGATCCAGCCATGCTATTCTAAGACCCTTTGAATCATGAAAAGCTAGTGAACTAAGTTTTACACTGACCACCCGAAGGCCAAACTAAAGTTGAACAAAACTTTCCTTGAACCAGTATTTACACAATCAAACATCAATAACTCAAAAGTATTTGATTCAACTGAAACTTGAGTCAATATATATGCTAAAAGGTATTTTTCATTTTGCAGGAGGAAATGGACAGCAACCCTATGGTGTCGTCTCTCCTCAATAAGCTGGCCAACTACACCAACCTCACCCAGGGGGCCCAGGAGCATGAGGAGGCCGACGATGATGAGGGGCCCAAGAAGAAAACCGTCAAGGTACAGTAGAGAGGCTTTTGCTTTGCACCATGTTTGTAGCAAAGCTTTTGGGTGAACCATGGTCTTTGTAGTTACAAAGCCTTCAAGTTAAAGCAGTATTTCCTGCCGTCTCATATTAATGAACCAACACAAGCCTTTGTACTTCCTCCCTAACGCGCACTGTTTGTGCCTCTCGGTCTCCATTCTGGGAGCTCCCATACTCAAGTTTTTTGTTTTCTTAGAGGAAAAATGAAAAGTGCCCACAGTGCTGCCAAGCAGCGCACAGATGCTTCTGTAACCACAGCTCCGTCCCATGCCAATTGCCCCATCCTGTTCCTTGCATGGAAATACGCTATGGGCACCTCCCATTGGCTCAGAGAAAATCTTGGTCAAAAACCTAAGTGTTACCCCCTCTTTGGCTGGACCAGTGGGACTAGTCCTGTGCGTTTGCATTGGGAGATGGCGAAAAAGGTAGCTACTTGTCACTCTAAGGCGACCGCTTTTCTCTCATTACATTCAGTGTCATTTTTCAGAAATATGGAGTATAGTCCCTTCGCCTCTGCTTTTTGAAGGGCTGTTGCGAAACTGCAGTTTCATCGAAGGAATGTATCTGTTAGGCTGGTGGCGATGGAAGAATTGAAACTTTTGTAGTGATGTTGCAGGGTAGTATTGATTGGTAATATATATTGTGCCTAGGTAACTGAATTGTAAATTGTAAATTCAATTGTAAATCTTTTTTAAAACATAATTTCACTTATACCAAACAGCCACGTTTTGGTGATCAATAAGTTGGGAATCAGGCTTTTCAAATTGCCAACAATGGTCACTTTGCTGTAAGCTGAGGATCTCCCAGCATATTTTTGATGCTGTCCTATCAGAGAGATGCCACAAACATTTATTCATTATTAAGTCTGGGCAAGTAAGCTGCTGCTTCACCAAATCAGAATGGTCGACATTGTTCAAGATAAGGAAAATGTGTATGTTTAGATTTAGTGCAGAATTTTGCGAATTAGCACTTTCTGATGCACATTGTATTCCAAGTGCATTTCTTGCTCACTGTGGGCATAATGCAAGGAAGAAGTGATTCAGAATTTATCAGTTATTTGTTGTTCGTGCATTTTATATAGTGACTTTTTTTTTCCATCTTCAACAACAGCATTTCAACAACACCCTCAAATTGCTCTGTTGGTTCATTATTACAGCTGTGAGTGGTTGTGTCTTATTTTCTTCTCATACTGTGTATTAATTATTTGTGACATTGATTCGTGACACTCTTTTTTCGTTACCCCTTTTGCTTCCTCCTCATACATGCCCTTGTCTCCCATTCCCTCCTCTGCCTCCCTCTCTGGTTTCGTTCTCCCCCTCTCTTCCTACTCCACTGCTCACATTTCCCATCTTCCTCTTATTCTCGCCCCATCTTCCTGTCCCGTCTCCCCCCTTCCCCATCACCTCATTCCACCCCCCTTTCTGTCCTCTGTTCTTTGTCTTCCTCTTCCCCTCTATGTCCATCTACTGTCCTTTCTTGTCTTCTTTTCCTTCTCTCCTTTCAACTCTGCTCCTCCTATCCTATCCTATCCCCATCCTTTCGCATTGTCATCCCCTCTCCTTCTCCAATGTCTCCTCTCTGCCCTTTAGAGCCCTCAGATGGGCACCTTCATGGGTGTCTACCTCCCCTGCCTCCAGAATATTCTGGGTGTCATCCTCTTCCTGCGTCTCACCTGGATCGTCGGCACCGCCGGCATCATGGAGTCCCTGGCCATTGTTGGCATGTGCTGCTCCTGTGTAAGTACCCCGCCCTAAACCTAGGAACAAGTGTTGCCATCAGCAAGGCCCCAATACTTCTCATCATTTTAATGACATTTTTATTAACCAAATGCAGCGGAGCAACAAACCGGTTTAGCCAGTAAGCAGAATTTTGGCTCGTATTGCTTAAAATAGTTTCAGACCATTCAGTTTTGTATTGTTTATGGGAAAATGCTTTGCCGCTGCCCAGTGAAAAATATTGAGCTGACAAAATGTATATTATGTCAATGCTCTGTGTTAGGACCTCTGCAGTCTCTTTCCTTTTTATACTTTCTACTTTAGCTTTTGTATTAGAGCACTCACACCGAATCAAAAGAAAATCCAACCCTGTGGAGTTTAAATTGCCAAAATTAACATGGATGTTAGTTGTACTTTATCAAGGGATTTAGAGTAAATCAATAAATTACATGCATTGAATACCTTATGCAAGAGTGCACTTGATGTACATGCCAAGCACATTATATACATGTGCATATGTGAGTGAATATGTCACATGTGTGCTTTAGTGTTGATGGTTAGATTGGGGGCAGACGTGCTGCTGCAAGTGTTGAGGCGGGATGCAAATGTTCGATTGACAGCAGCAGTGAGAGTGACCGGAGAGTTGACTCAGTGGCTACTGATCCCTCCTATATTTAGCCACCGCAGCTTTCTACTTCCCATACAGACGCAGTGCCTAATGGTACCTGGCAGCATGACGCCTAATCCCTCCATCTGCAAAGTGTCAGACACATAGGGGCACATACGCCTACACAGTGCTATATTTACCAATCCCACGGCAGACAATGAATTACTTAAGCTTAATCGGGGAAAGTACAAACAAAGACTTGGAGTGCAATCTCAATTGAATACTTCCTTAGTGGTCATTGTAATGGAAGAAATCCCTCCCTGCTCCAACAGCTTAACACGATAATTTTCACTGACACTGGAACAGTGGAAAAGTCCATTTATTGTCTTTAGGGGAGAAGTGACAAAATGCAAAGAATGGTAAGAGCCATGAACATCACTGCAGTACCTGTTGCAGTCCTCAGCTCATATAAGTTGACTGGTGGTCGAGTTGGAAGTCAACACCAAGCCGGAATGAAGTTGTGTTCTATTTTATTCGATTCAGTTTTTGTATGAACTTTTCCATCTTATGGGAGGCAGTTGTGAATGCAACTTAATACAAGGCTAAATTATGAAAACAGGATGAGGATGAGATGAGATATTTCAAGCCTGAAATCGAGTAGCGATCCCCTCAAACTGAAAGAAGCAATAATAGCTATGAATCTGCCAAGTCTGTTGGCATGTAGTTAATAGAAAGGTAAACTTTAAACTATGAACGCTGGTTGGTGATCACCTTGAGGCCTCCAATACTGACAAATAAGTTATATTTTCAGAACAATATATATTTATTACGCGGAATTTACAAACAATACAAACAATAACCTCAACAGACACTGTTTTCCCATCATCCCTTGCATACTTTAGTCATAACCTGTAACCAGCTACACTATGCCAGTAACACACGCTGTGAATTCATATCAGAAAGAACCGTTTGCTTGGAAAGGTGGGTGCACTCTATCTAAATCTAGCTAAAGTGAGTTTACCTTCCACTACATCCCTGCTGTTACGTAATGACTGAGTGTCAGAGGAGAGCTTAGCCAAACAGATTAATGTTCATTTTCACTGCTTAGACCTCGTCTCCCTTTGATCTAATGGTGCCACATCAGTCAGTCGCCTACAGGTCATGTGCAACATAGTCAGACTTACCAGAAATATCCTGTCCTGAAGGGAATTGAGTTCATTTAATTTCAGTTAAATTCTAGTTAGTTCTGTTCCGATCAATCCAGTTTATTGGAATTCAGTATATTTAGACCATATGAAGGTTCCCATGCTGTTCTGGGTCTTGAGCTTAAATGCTTTTAAACTGGGCTGAAGACAAAACAAGAGATTTCTTTAGGAATTTTGAGATGCATAATACACCTTTTAAAAACTTGAAGATTAAAGTTGTTGTTTTTTTCAGAGGTTACTAACTGCTTAAAGCATACAACCTATGTGGTTTTCTGTTCGAACACTGTTTACTGCTGCCAAAAGTTTCTGTTTCATCTCGACCCAAAGAACTGTAACTATTGGGGGGAGATGCAGGGAGGATGTGTTTTTCAAGATGGACACGAAAAGGCTCAGTGAGGTGGAATGGTTCTCATGAGACAATTTCCCATGCTAGCTTAGCGAACACACACACACACACACACACACACACACACACACACACACACACACACACACACACACACACACACTTACAGACTTACAAACACACACTTTCACTCCCCACTATTAGCCCAGTACACAACATAGCATGCAGAAACTGAAAACAGTGTTACTGAAGATCTATATATTCTGTTGTATTGTATATTACTAACCAACACATGAAGAGCAGGCGCGTGGTGTTTAGGGGTCACCAACATTTGGCAGCTGCTGCCTTTCCAAAATGTGTCCACATCACCACTATGTTCAGTCTGGACTAATTTTGGGTCTCTATAGGCTAAAATCTTATTTGAATTTCCCCATTTCCAGGAGTCACTTGTAGCATTACAGAATTGTGAGTCATCAAAACCGAAGGAAAAAATAATGGATATTCTGCTTTTTTTGGTAGCTGTAATGAAGAAAAATGTATTATATCTCAATCATTTTTGTCTGATGACCCCAAACTAAAGATCTACGCCCATCTAACCTTCAAAGGACAGTTAAAAATATTGGTTGGACTGGGTTCTCTTGAAAATTTTGAGCTAAGCTGAACCAGAATCGTACAAATCTGTCTAAACCCAAGCAGAGTTTGAGTGGTGAAACGTTTTATGAGCCTAAACTTGAAGCCTGAAATTGCTAATAATTGATCCGCCCCTGGTCCAAACCCACTGGGCCCAGTTGAGTTCCTCCCAGGACTTTCCACCTCATTCCTGGTCTTGACCGAGCCATAGCTGCTTAGGGTTTCAGTGGAGGTGGGAGCTAATTGGCTTTCCTCCAGCTTTTCCATCCTCAGCCTGAAACCGGACGGCTAGCAAAGAACAGGAGGTTTATTTTGGTCGCAGGTACTCAAGGACAACTGTCTCTCTCTTTCATCTTGCCCTTGCTGTCCTCCTCCTCCCTCTTTCCTCTATTTTCTCTCCTTCTCCTTCTCACCTATCCCTCCTTTAAAATTACTTCATTGGCGTGACTATGAAACCAATATGACAGGCAGTTTACACAATGTAAAAGTAGTTCATACACTCACCCTTTATTGGTTCTCTCTCTTCCTACCTCTTTGTATCTCTTGTGTCGCTCTGCCCTTCTCTCTCTCTCTCCTCTCCTGTCCTTGCTCTTATCTGGAAGCACTATTAGGTAACAGGACAGATGCAAATATCCAACTACAATGACTGATTTCACGGAAAGGCTTGTATCCATTACCAATCCCACAGACTTAGAGCATAAGCCTCTAAGGAGTCATTTTGCAGGCTAAATGCAGGATTTACCCCTTCAAGCTTCCCATGGCCTTGGAAAATCTGAAAAGTCAAAGAAATCTAAAGTTGTGTTGTCCAGGACAGAAAAACTCTTAGAAATGAAGTTTGTTTGTTATCTTTTCAACTGGTGTTAATCGTTAAACTTGGTTTCTGGTAGATAGAATAATTTAACAAATATCCCTTTTACCAAACTCTCAACTGATAGTTGTAGCTAGCCTAAGCTATAACACATTTAAATCAGATTTTTAAAAAATGAACAAATATTGGTCATGGAAATAACACTGTCTTAGGAACATGATGGAGTTTCATAAACAGACGTGTAGGGACTCTGATCCTTGGTGATCTATGACGGGTATAAAGCTTTGAGAATGTTATCCTGCACACCTGATGTCTTCGCTCCTCTCTGTCCTTTCTCAACAGACAATGCTGACGGCCATATCGATGAGTGCAATTGCTACTAATGGTGTTGTGCCAGGTAGGAAGGTTTGGTGCCACTTAAACATACTTGAACACAAAATGCTATTATGAATCAAGACTATAGTTTCCCTTTGCTCCCTATTGCATTAATTGAGAAGAGATTTATATTTTAAAAAGTGACGTATGAAGAGAGAGTTTGTTTTAATCAGTTGAGGCAGCAGTTAGAGAATGCACTACCTAAAGGTTTTTGCAGGAGTTCCCATGCATAGTGTAACTGTGCTGATTCCCGGTGTGTCTTGCCCCCCAGCTGGAGGCTCCTACTACATGATTTCTAGATCTCTGGGCCCAGAGTTCGGTGGAGCCGTGGGTCTCTGTTTCTACTTGGGCACAACCTTCGCTGGCTCCATGTACATCCTGGGTACGATAGAGATTCTGCTGGTGAGTATGTCCCTTGTAATTGTCAGTACTTCAATTCAGTAACTGTCTCATAAACATCGCCGTTTCTTTTCTCCTCTCACCCCACTCTTTGTCTTATTGACAAAGCTAAACTAACTAAGCTTCCCCCTACCCGTTCAGACCTACATTGTGCCTAAGGCAGCCATCTTTGTGGCGGAGAAGAAGGAGGACGAGGTGGACGCCCTGCTGAATAACATGCGTGTCTATGGCACCTGCTGCTTGGCGCTGATGTCCCTGGTCGTCTTCGTAGGGGTGAAATACGTCAACAAGCTGGCGCTGGTCTTCCTGGCCTGCGTCATCCTCTCCATCCTGGCCATCTATGCTGGGGTCATCAAGACCGCCTTTGATCCGCCAGACTTCCCGTGAGTCCAGTCTAATTATATTTTTTTAGCGGCTTAAATGGTTTTTAGAATATAGATGCTAGATGAATGCGGTTTAGCCTCCTAGCTTCCTCCCTCGCTTGCTGGGCCTGGAATTCTTAAGTTTAGCATAAACATAAACAAGCTAGGAGGCTGACAATATATAGTATATAGTGTTTAAATATAATATTTCCCCCCAAGGTGAACAATGTTTAGAGTGACATTTAAAGATGTGTAACTCTTATCGTCTCACCCCTCTGGATAGTGTTTGCCTGTTGGGGAACCGCACACTGCAGAACCACAACTTTAATAAGTGTCTGAAGACGGAGGTTATAGACAACAACACCGTCACAACCGAGCTGTGGAAGCTGTTCTGCGATGGACCTGAGCTCAACGCCACCTGCAACGAATACTTTCTCCTCAACAATGTGACTGAGGTGCAGGGGATCCCTGGATTAACCAGTGGAGTCATTTCAGGTTGGACAACAATGTTTCCTCTTGGATTTTTTCGGTAGCAGTATGGTATTGTGGGTAATTTCAGTGCTGGAACTGGGGCTGTGCTAACAAGGTAGCTGTGATATTAAGTTACTGCAATAACATGTAGGGAAAAGCAAGTGGCTTAAAAACTTTGCCATCTCATCACGATGGACAGTGTGTGTTGGTTCTTGGCAGAGAAACTGATTGAGAGGGAGGGACAGATGAAATGGTGATATGAGAGAGAGAGAGAGAGAGAGTTTTTGATTGCTAGTGTTTAGTCCTGATCAGGAGGTCAGGTTTTGAAACAGCTGGCTGGGATGAACTTGTTCACCTTCCCTGCAACGATGACGAAATCTCTCTTGCAACGGTGTGCAAACATGCTGATCTGCCCAAATTATTAGCATATGTTTCTGTACATTTCTGCAGTGTTCCCAGTTATTTTTGTCTGGATTTTAACAACATGTGAGTCTTTTCCCTTTGGTGAAGATTTGTCCTGCTCAGAACAGGGTGGGGTTATGAAACTTTTGGCTGTAGTCTATTGGTTTCCACCCTGCTCAGTTCCTCACATTCCTGCTCCTCTTCCTCCTCCTTATGTACTTTTTGTCCTTTGATCGATCAGCACAGTTAACAATCAGTGTTGATGAAAATGAGCAAACTAACTCACAAGTAGTTTATATTTCCAAAATGTGACATAATGTGCATTTTTTAAAGTGAGGTCTTCTTGTTTCAAATAAATTACATTAGATTAGACTGGAACATGATTCAGTTAGCATACAGGAAACCCTGAAAACATTTAACAAATAACATGACAAAAGACAAATGCAGAGGCTTTGACACTGTTGGTTATTCGCTCACTTCTTAATAGGAATTCATCGTGGATTGCAATATTTATTATATACCAAATCAGGACAATGGTCAGGTTATGAAACTGCTGGCCATGATAGACTAGTCTGACTCCGCCCTTCAGTGCTAATGCATTCCTCGCATTCTTCTTGTTATGGAGCTGGAACTGGGGCAGTGTGTGCACTTGCTGAGTTATTTCATGAGAATGTTTTATTGACTTCAGTTGCCATCGTAATGCAGTTGTAGGTACATTTCTGCCATGGCCTATGTTCTTCTCTTGGTTTCTGTCCATTTTGATGAGCTTTTTTCACTGCATTACAGATATATGGAGGCACAAAAAAATCGGATTGGCTACCAGTATGTCCAAATCCATGGTCAACTTTTCCTATGTGACAAAACAGTTGACTGGTGTCTCATGAGTCATTGGCCAAGTTTCCATTCTTAACTGAGCTCTCTATAAATTAAATGGACGTCTTGGAAAAAGTTTGTTGGGGCTCACGCTGCTTGTACACACAGTGAATCTGTAGGCAACAAAGGAGGAGACTGTAAGGTCCCCCGGGCATACTGGTAGACAAACAATGGAGTTTTATCTGTCTTTCTTTAGTCAGTTTATCTCTGAAGACAACAGATCATACGGTCTACTGGGTATACCGGTGGAAAACAAGTGCAGCACTTGAGAGCAGCATTAGACACTGCCTGCCATCTACATGGCCTATGTGACTAGGAGTCTAATTATCCAGCGGCCTGCCTGTCTATCTCTATCTCTTTGTAGCCAACATGTGGTCGGACTACGGCCCACTGGAAATGCTGGTGGAAAAGAAAGAGCAGCTGTCTGTTCCAGCAGCTGACACCTCTCAAGATATCTACATGCCGTACGTGGTCAATGATATCACCACCTTCTTCACCCTGCTGGTTGGCATCTACTTCCCCTCCGTCACTGGTAAGACTGGGAAACAAGGCAAACGCACACTCTTAGGTGGGAGTTTTTCTGTAACTGCAGTTGCAAGTTCGATCCCCACAGCAACCAACGAGTCAGTCCTCATTGACATGTCCTTGAGCAAGACATTGAACTCCTTTTTGTTCCAGCACTACTAAAGAGCGCTTCCTAAAATCTCCTCCAAAAAATATAGAACACAAACCGAAGTTTCCCAGCCTGAAGAAGTACAGGGAGAAACACTCATTGAAGACAGATTTGCCCACGGCCCATCCATCTTATTTTAAGTTACATGGTTTTGGCCATAGCGCAGTAATGTACATGAGAAATCCTTCCCAAGGGTATTTCACTCTGTGTTTGCACTGGGAAGACTCTGACATCCATTGACCCTTATTGATGAATTATTCTCACAGCCAGTTTTGATCTTGAAATACTTGAAATACTGTTCTTGTCTTGTCATTCTTCTATGTGAAGATCTCATAGAAGTCTGTACATACTTTAGACATATTTTACAGCCTTTCAGGGCGATTGTACAATTCAGTCACAGAAAACTCATCATTACTTGAAACCCTTTTCGCAAAGAGATGATAAAATACATATAACATTAATAAGCATGCTCAACATTAGCAGGGAGTGTGCAGATAAATCTCTATAAATCCTCCATTGGTACATACAGAACAGAACCAAAGCACCAGGCAGCAGCATCAGGAGCATTCAGCCACATGTGTAGGTGTTGAATAGGTTAGTTCAGACTGTGGTGATAGGTTCATGTCACTGATACCAGCTGATAGCATGCTCCAGCATCTGTAAACACCATTTACAAACAATTCAACGCGGTTCAATTCAATTCAATTCCTCTGTTCTGTTCTGACTCCCGCCTCCAGGTATCATGGCTGGCTCCAACCGGTCCGGTGACCTGCGGGACGCCCAGAAGTCCATCCCCATCGGGACCATCCTGGCCATCGCCACCACCTCTATCATCTGTATCCTGCAGCATGACATTGATTCCAGAAATAATCCAGTCACATGGCCAGAGCCCTTGATTTAAAAAGTATTGATCTGGTTTAACCGGCTAGGCCCCAGAAGTTTGCACTGCTTACTGTAGAATCAGTGAATCAGAGCCAGGTTGTACAATCAGCTAATGCTGCCAGACATGAATGCAGTTCCAGCCAGTGGAGGCTGGTTAATATTACTTAGCAGCAGAATTTAATCGCACAACAAAATGGAAGCTTAAAATAGTTTGAGGCTCTTCTCTATTATAGATACAAGGTTTTTGACAGGGCGTTACTTGGTTTTGGACCCTTTGGACTAAAGAATTCAAGCATGCTGCGGCATGCTTGAATTCTTTAGTTCAACCACCCCAGTCACCCCAGTCACCCCAGCACTACCTCAGCTGATACTACCAGTCGGTGTGTTGGTGCTCTGTGGAATCACTTTGTATTTATTATGTGTTTACATTCAACCAATTCCGAGGTGTAAGACAGCCTGTCGAAAGCTTTACAGCAATAGATAAGAACAGGAAGGCTTTCTGTATCGAATCACTTTACTTTTTCCTGACGTGTTTCCCAGACGTTACCTGTGTGGTGCTGTTCGGTGCCTGTATTGAGGGCGTGCTGCTCCGAGACAAGTAAGAATTGCACGATCAGAGACATTTTCTACTGCCTCAGGCTGCTTACTCAGCTCTTTTCTGATCACAACCCGCTCCATTTGTCTAACCCAGAAAGCGCTGAAACAAACCCCCTGGTCGTAGGCTCCCACAAATCACCTACGGTGGCCCATGGGGGATATTGCTCACATTTATGAGTAAATATATGACTCAACGAGACTCAATATTATTATATATTACAAGCCGATACAATTTTTGTTCACATTGGTCATATTTGCAAACATTGATAAATTGGACCAATATTTTGAGTTATGGAGGGATATTTGCAAACAGCTTCTTTTCCATTTATAGGAAAACTGAGAAAATGTTTTTTTTTAATAAAATAGTAAAGTAAAATAAATTCTGCACTGGGACTGTAATGCATTAAATCATATGTTCGTATATGTTTGGTGTTGTGTTCCAGGTTTGGTGACTCTGTGAAAGGGAACCTTGTGATTGGCACACTGTCCTGGCCCTCACCGTGGGTGATTGTGATTGGCTCGTTCTTCTCCTGCTGTGGGGCGGGCCTACAGAGCTTGACTGGCGCCCCGCGCCTGCTGCAGGCCATTGCACGAGACGGCATTGTACCTTTCCTACAGGTGATGCGCACACACACACACACATGTACACACAGACACACCAATATTAGATGGTCTCTCTAGTCTTTAAACAGACATAATGTACATCCTTTTGTACTCATCCTCTACTTTGAGCGTAAATGTTATGTATGTGTGTGTGTGTGTGTGTGTGTGTGTGTGTGTGTGTGTTTAGGTGTTTGGCCATGGAAAGGCTAACGGGGAACCTACCTGGGCTCTGCTGCTGACTGGTGGGATCTGCGAGATCGGCATCCTCATCGCCTCTCTGGACGCTGTGGCTCCCATCCTCTCCATGTCAGTATCTCACTACACACTGTCCTCTGCTGAAGACAAACACTGAGTGTGCATAACAGCAGAGATACCTGCTAAACCCAGATGAAAGCTATGATTCCTTATTGATTTAACTTATTAAAGCCTCTACGGTCATGAAGGGGAGATGATGATAAGGCGACAAGTTAATGAAAGAAAAAGCTTTGAGACAAGTGAGATGTAGCAAAAAGGAGGAGCAACTCTTTTTTGCACTTTCTTGCAAAGTTTTGCACATTTGAATCATTTATTTCTGTCCACATCAACACAAGGACACTGAAAAAGGTCCAGGAAGACTTGTCAGCTACATGTGTGCTTAATCTACAGTCACACATCTACACACACACACACACACACACCCATAGAGTTAAGCTAGTAACCATCCTCATGATACCACGATGCATTCATTTTCCTGAGAGCAATGTTGCCCAAGATGAAAATCACAATCATCTTAAATCTGAAAGAAATCACCTAAAAAGTGACCAGTCCATCTGCTCTGTCTCACTCTCCCAGGTTCTTCCTGATGTGCTACCTGTTTGTCAACCTGGCCTGTGCTGTTCAGACGCTGCTGCGCACACCCAACTGGAGACCACGCTTCAAGTACTACCACTGGTGGGTTAACTGCTTTTAATAAGAATAAGGGTGGACTGACGGACGGATGGATGATAAGAATAAATGTCTTGTCTAAAGGATAAAATGTCCTTCTGTATTATAAGATATTGCAAAAAGACTCTTTGCAATACAGTCTGTAACATTGATGTCAAGGAAGAAGACACTGCATGATTCTTGTCAGGCTCAGTAAACCTGCAGGGTCTTCATGGAGATTGTCAGACGCATGCCAAGACACACACCCATTCAACAGTGCACGCACGTGGCAATGTAATGGCCTCTGGGTGAAAGCAGAGCCAGTGAATGACACAGCTAAGGATAGCGTGACAAGCGTACTCCTTCATATCACTGAAACTCCCCTGGCATGGAATCACAAGTTACTTACCAACACAGGGTTGTGGTGTTGATATGGCTGCAATGGTTATACTCAGTCTATCTATGGCTCTTGGAAAAAGCAGCCGCCAGATGCAGTGTGTTCTGTCATGTCACGGACGGTGGCTTGGCACAGTGGCCGGCTGTTGGAGTTGCTCTGGTGGCAACCAGGGCCGTGGTGTGTCCGACCTAACAAGATTTGGCTGGAGACTGACAGTAAGCACCGACCTGCTCATGCTCATCGACCTCTCTCTCTGTGTGTGTGTACCCTAATGGAGGGCCATGATACTGGGCACACACACACCTGTTCAGTGTGTGCCAAAGGGATCTGTGTAAATCAAGTTCTGGGTTGATGAGGGTATTGGATGAGTTCCACAATACAGGTAGAGGCCAATACATCATGACACTATTGCCATGGCTTGCACTACTTTTTACTCCAGTTCTGAGTCAGTATCCTTGTTTCACTAAGACATTTTTCTTAATCGTGCGGAAAGACCGAAACATGGTTTTCTTTTCAAAACGGGCAACCGTGTGAAGAATGTTGAATGTGTGTGTGTTTTCTCCCACAGGGCCCTGTCCTTTCTGGGAATGAGCTTGTGTCTCTCTCTCATGTTCATCTGCTCCTGGTACTATGCTATTGTGGCCATGGGCATCGCGTCTTGCATCTACAAATACATCGAGTACCGAGGGTAAGGATGGTTTTGTGTGCAGTAATTCCTTGAGTGTAAATGACACAGTACAGCTCACAACGGTACAAAGGCTTCTTGACAGGAAATATGAAAAACTGCAGAAAATATGTAAAAAATAAAAGAGTAATGCTGCTGGCCTGGCAGTAAAACTTAGTAAAACTGTTATTGGGCAGCTAAAAAATATGTTCTGGACGGCAACAAATACCACTTCAATGCAGAAAGTGCCTGAGTTTAATATCTTTAGTTTAATTAAGATGAACAACCATGGATTTCTGGAATTTTCCTTTGGGTTTTGAAATAGATTGATAAGCCAAAGGGCCATACAGGTTTTGACCATTAATTCTCTTCTCTTCGCCAGGGCGGAGAAGGAGTGGGGTGATGGCATCCGCGGTCTGTCGCTCAATGCTGCGCGCTATGCCCTCATTCGCCTTGAGGAGGCGCCACCACACACAAAGAACTGGAGGTATGTGTGTGCTTTTGCATTGAATCGGGTAAATCGATCAATCCAGCACTCTCATAGTATAGAAGAAAACAAGTGCCTATTTTTACGCAACGGTAGCTTTGGAGCTTTGGATGCTGATATGGACGCCACCTGTCACTGTTGGGGAATTAATCTTTTGGTCCTCTCTCTAATCTGACAGAGGAGGTTGATAAGCCCTCGTATTTAGACCCACATTGGCCTCCCTTTCAGATTTCAGTTTTTTTCAGGATTATTATTTTTTTTAACTTACTCCCATTCATTTCTAATTGGAGGTTACAGTTTTCCAGCTTTTTTCTGTTCCTGATCACATCTGTGTCTCATAGGGAGTGACTCACCATACATTCAATTCCCTGCACCCCTTGCAATTCAGGTATCTTCCTGAATTGATGTTGTCTGGCACAGTAAGATTCTCATTTACAGCAGAAACTAGAATTGGATTGAAGTTTGTGTTCTCTGCTAGCTATCCTTCGCCATATTTTATAGCATGAATTTCTCCTGAATCATCTATATTCTGCTCATGAACCAGCTCAGAATCAAACAGCTTCTACTGTTCCTCTACTCCTTGCAAATCAATGAAATCTAATTTTTCTCTCTTCTCCTTCTTCTCTCTCTTTATTGCATCCAGGCCTCAGTTGTTGGTGCTACTGGACCTGGATACAGATCAAGGCGTCAAAAACCCTCGTCTGCTGTCCTTCACCACTCAGCTGAAGGCAGGGGAAAGGCCTGACTATAGTGGGAAATGTCCTGGAGGGAACCTATCTCACCAAGGACGCCGAGGCCAAGAGGGCTGAGCAGGTAGGGTGGAAAGACACACGCACACAAACGTAAGCTGAAGAAAACACACACACACACACACACACACTTGTCACATGTCAAAGGTAATTTCCTGCCACTAAGGAATTAGTTCACCCACAGCTCTTTAAACTCCTCATATATACAAGGCTCTCTTATACCACCACATGTGTAATCTCATGGTCATAGTTGATGAGAAAATTCTGTTTTATACCTCAACATGTTGCCTGTACATCATTGCCTAGTATTTTTTGGGGTAGTCAAAAGGTTCAGCTGGTTACTGGCAACAGGATGCTCACATGGGATTAAAAGGACACTAAAGCATCTCCTCGATCAGGCCTGTAGAGAGACAAGAGTATCAAACAGGATCTAGAGGGTTGTGACAAGCCTCCTGAAACTTAGACTCACTCTGCCACCTACTGGCGATATTGAGGAACTCGCCACAGGGGGAATTGTCCAAGCAATCATGACTGAATTCAGGATTACATGGAATCATGTAACCCAAACACATCGTTTAGACCCGTTATCGTGAATTGTCTTGAAGCAAAAACATTTGAGATATTTGGAAAGATTGTATGTATAATTGTTTTATCTCAACTTGCGTCCTTCGTTCCCATTTCCATTCTCCCCTCCTCCCCCTGTCCGCCTCCCTTCCTCCGTCCAGAACATCAAGGCGTCCATGTCGGCGGAGCGTACCAAGGGTTTCTGCCATGTTGTGGTGTCCTCCAACCTGAGAGACGGCTTCTCCCACCTCATCCAGTCTGCAGGGCTGGGAGGCATGAAGCACAACTCGGTCCTCATGGCCTGGCCTGGGCTCTGGAAGCAGTCCAACGACCCGCAGTCCTGGAAGAACTTCATAGGTACACAGGGAGAACCAGGAAAAAATTGAACCACAAAAGAAATGGAACTACAACCCCAGAAGAACATTATGGGTGCAGATGGAGAACCAGATTAGAATCAACACAATCCCACCTCTCATTCTTTGCCCTTCTTTCTCTCCCTCTCTCCATCCAGAGACTGTGCGTGAGACCACAGGCGGCCCATCAGGCGTTGCTGGTGGCGAAGAACGTGGAAAATTTCCCCACCAACCAGGACCGCCTGGGAGAGGGCACCATTGACGTGTGGTGGGTGGTTCACGACGGAGGCATGCTGATGCTGCTGCCCTTCCTGCTGCGACAGCACAAGGTGTGTGGAGAGTGTGTGGAGAGTGTGTGGAGAGTGTGTGGAGAGTGTGTGGAGAGTTTCTTCCAAACCAACCAACACCCCTCTTTTCCTCCCTCCTCCTCCAGGTGTGGAGGAAGTGTAAGATGCGCATCTTCACCGTGGCCCAGATGGATGACAACAGCATCCAGATGAAAAAAGACCTCCAGATGTTCCTCTACCACCTGCGACTGGACGCAGAGGTGGAGGTGGTAGAGATGGTGAGACTCTGAGACCTATAATACTGGATTAGATATTGGAAAATGTGACCGCTATTACCTCATGTGTTTGACTTAAATTGATCAAGTCTAAAAGCATGCTGTAAATGTAAAGTCTTGAAACCTATTTTACACTTTGCAGCACGACAGCGACATCTCAGCCTTCACCTATGAGAAGACGCTGGTGATGGAGCAGAGGTCTCAGATGCTGAAACAGATGCAGCTGTCCAGGACTGAGAGGGAGAGAGAGGTAACACACACACAATCCTCCTTAACACACCCCTCACACTCAGCCCCTTCGCCTTGGTGGTTGTATTGCAGTTCAACATGGATAAAATGCTCACTGTCTCCTAGGTTAGATCTGAGTAAGATGGTAGGGTGATATGTGTCGATGCTGAATACCATTAGTTTGCACTGTTGTTGCAATAAGGTTTAGCCTTCAAAGCCATGTTGTCAAATGATTGATTGACTAGCATATATATCATCATAACCTATTCAAGTACCTTCATGTAGATCAGATTATGTGTAAAACAATTTCTCACAGGAAACTCTTTGGGTAAAGTCCGTAGATTACATGCCAGCTAGTTTAGTGGCAACATTATCTGGGTAATCGCTGGCCAACCGCTGAGCTGTGTTACAATTGGCCCCTTTTCCTGTCCATCTGCCAACGCTTCTCTGGGCCATGCCCCACCCCCTGCTCAGATTCAGAGCATCACTGACGAATCACGTAGCTCGATCCGGAGGAAGAACCAGGGCGGGGCCCAGGGCTCGACCCCCAGCCGACAGGCCTCACAGATGGAGACCACTCAGGAGGACGAGGTAGCCAAGTTGTCAACCCGCTGTCTCTCACTGTTAGAAACACAGGCCCGTCTTCACAAAGCTGGATTTCTTCCTACGGTTACATTTGTTGTTTAAATGTGACTTTTATTGTGGTTGTAATTACACACGATGCACATTTGAGCAATATAAAGATGGAGGGGAAGAATGGGAGGAAAGGCTGGCTAGTTGCTACACCATGGGACATGTAGCAATGTAATGCTATAAAATTTGATCTGTCTGATCAGGATCGCATTGAAATGATAAATGTAACCGTAGCCACTGAGCAGGGTACTAACCAAGGATGTATTTATTTATTTTTATTTTTTAAGATTCTGAGTGAAGCTGGAAGGGTTTATTGGAGGTTCTTGCTGAGGAGTTACAGATTTTACAAATAAGTTGAAGTGGTCCTTAAGCAGTACCTCTTCTAACAGGTCCTGGGACAGTTTACAAGGACTGGTTTAAATAAATAAAGGTCCTCATTTACTTAACAAGTCTAAATGCAATTTTTACTTTTGTAAAAGCAGGCGTTAATTCTTGTCCCTAACCAGTCTCTAAAAAGTTAGCTGTCGTGCTAAAGGCCGGGTGGAGCAGGCGCATGCACCACCAAGAGAAAGTAGCTGGTTCTGCATCTGGCCTTACTAAAGTCCAAGCTGGTCCAAGAGTAGCACTACTTACTGTTACTGCTTTGTGAACACCAGCCCCTTACCCCTCCATTACACCTCCTCCACCCCTCCACCCCCACCCCCAAATGCCGGGACATGAACAGTATCATCTCAAAAAACTGCCTTTGGAGTATGGCACATTGAAAAGACTCATTGTGTGTGCCATTGTGTATGTGTTGAAGATGTGGGTCAAATAGTGTTGGAAAATGCTTTTTATGACTTCTTTGATACGGAAACTTAACTGATGCCTTCTTAATGGTCCTGATGCTGTAAACTCCACCCATCTGGCACTTACAGCAGCTTAAAACCAGCTACTATTTGACCTCAGTCTGGTACATGATTCCTCCAGCTCTGACTGGGTGATACTGTCCTCTACCATTTTTTTGCTTCTAGCCTAACCAGAATCACCATGCTTACGATCATCACCTTGACACCCCCCCCCCTCCCACGATCCTTCATCAACAAGTCTCCTGCCACATAACCACAGTCACTGTTGATACTAAGTCACTACTAGTAGTCAACACTCATTCAGAAAAGGTTGTGCACGTTTTTGATCACAAGGCCACTCCTCTCTTTTTAGCAAGGTTAGTGATATATGATGTGATATATTCTGCAGCCCCCTCAGAGCTGCTTTATAGCAACAAGTTGAAGATTTTCTCCTCCCTCACATTTGTATTTTTCTGGTTGTAGAGATGGAGAATATCTGACCTGTAACTCTTAAATTAAAACACACAACAGTTCATTGGGGCTTCTGATTATGTTTTACATATATTTTAGTAGCAAAAATATAAATGCTATTCACTACATTTACAGCAATACTTTAATCAGGAAGTACATATTGTACTTCATTAGATATTACAGTGTAGCGAGACAGAAAGCTATGCAACATAGAACATATGGCCAGTATACAGTCATCTTTATTTATTTTATTTTATTTTATTTATTTATTTGCACCATAAAAATCAAGAATAATTACAAAAACAGAAATGAAACAAGAATAATAAGTGCGGGAGAGGTTAAAAAACCCTATATGGGCTTATACAAAACACCTCCCCAAAAAATATGAAAAGATTCAAAAGAAAATAATTCAACAACAACAAATCTGTCCTTCAAAACAAATTCATTCAGTCTGTTTACTTCAACAGTGATCTAATAATATCTGTACATCTCACAGCGTCGTCTAATTTTGGATTGGAAGATTATCATTAAGCCTCCCTGCTGGTTCAGAGATCCCAGCGTGCTCCTCTCCATGATGTTGTTAACAGCAGAAATGTGATCCCTTCTTATAATAGTACGTGACTGTGGTTATGGAGCTGCGGAGGTTGTACTGCAGCACGGACGCAGTGGCAGGGAGGGAGCAGAGTTAGTGTCAAATGTGATGAAACGAAATGGCAATCCAGTCTATTAATAAAACCACGAGTATCTGTGTTATTGCCACTGTATCCCTGCTTCAACGTACATAGACCATGTTGTAGTCACAAACACAGCATGTGTTATCATCCGTCATGGTATCTGTTTTGAACTCCTTTTGGTTGACGTCCCGCCTTCCCAGCTTGGTTCATGCCCGCCACTGCAGAGCTTTGTGTCTTCCAGCCCACCCAGAGACATGTTGTGTTGTTGTTGTTGTTGGTGTTTGTTGTGGTGTCTTGGTCCGTGCATCTCAGTGTGATTACTAGTATCCCTGGTGGTTGTTGGAACAGTTGAACCAGGTTTGTATCGTCATCACCCATCACTCCATAGCACGGTTAGCATGGTTTCACCCATACCGCTTGCAGTAAGAAAGGACGTGTTCTCTCTCCTTCCTCGTTCCTTGATGGTCGCTACTCTCCAATGCTCACTTTTTATTGATTTCGTCACTCTTTTCTCACTTACCTCCCCGCCATCTACTTGCACTCTGTCATCCTCACAATCTTCCTCGCCACCCTTTTTTTGTACCCCCTTTCCTGTTTATCCCTTTCTATTCTCTCATCCTTTCCTCTGTTCATCTATCCCATCACCACCTTTTGTTTCACCCCTTTCATCCCTCTAATCCTTTTCCTGGTTCCCCTTCATGCCTGCTCATCCTCAATCTTTTTCACCCTCACTCTCATCCTCTCATCCCTCTCTCTCTTTCACCCACTCTCTCTCTCTCTCGTCCTCTTACTCCCCTCTGTCTTTCTTCCAGGCCCAGCTGATCCATGACAGGAACACGGCATCTCACTCCACACTGAATGACAAGGCCGACGCCGGGCCCGACCGGGTCCACATGACCTGGACCAAGGACAGGCTCTTCACTGAGCGCAACCGGAACCGCGAACACAACGCCAACGTGGCCGTACGCGACCTGTTTAACATGAAGCCGTAAGTTTGCGTGCGTCGACTCCCAACCAAATGCCCTGTTACTTTTAGATGTGTAGCTGACAGGTCAAGGGGGAAAATGAAGGAAGTCACCTTCACATTGACGGCAATATTTCTATACATAACTGGAAAAACCTCAAATACCGTTAGGATGGTGATGATAAAAAAAACCATGGTGTTGCATGTGCCTTGTGAGAGACATTTGCACCATTTTGAATTGATTGTTTAATCAAAATAAATGAAAGAATAACGGCTGTAACCTGAGGAAAGACAAGTCACCACATCAATATACTTTCCTATTCCTATTGATTAAAGGGGTATGAAGTGTACACACGTTATTGCTTCTTCCAAACGGTACTTCAGGATGGTGCAGAAGCCTCAACGCAGCAGGACAGCATGTGTAGTTGTAGTGCGTAACCGTGGTAACGTCCACACCCAGAGCCTGACATGGTGAAATGGGACAACTGCCTGCATGGTGTGTGCATTCAGGCTGCACTAGGTGTGTGTGTGTGCGTGTGTATATGTGTGTGTGTGTGTGTGTGTGTGCGCGCGTGCATGGATGTTTTCAACCATGTGAGTCTCCGCACCACGCAGACCACACACACACACACACACACACACATACACACACACCATTTTTGCCATTTAGACTAACAACTTTTCATCCCATACAGTCAGTTCATCATGTGTGTCCCGTAATGATACAGAACAAAGATATCGGCTTACAAAGTTGAAGTTTTTCTTTTGAAGTAAATTGACATAAATCATTGCAAACACACAATTCCAGTCTCTGTGGATAGTAGCAGCATGCATAACACTCACGAGGACGGGGATCTTAACATGAAACCTCACCATACACATCATGCCAAAGGACACGATGAGCCGTTTGGGCCAGTCGGAGGCCCGCGGTGTGACTGAGAGCTGATCTAGAAGCATCTAAGCCTGTTTCTGTTGTTCTGTCCTGTTTTCCTCCTTCTAGAGAGTGGGAGAGTCTGTAAGTCACATTTCTCTTTGCCCTAGGCTGTATGTGTGTCTGTGTGTCAGTGGTTGTGACCGGTTTTGCTCCATGTCCTCCATCTTGTGTGCTCCTACCTTCTTTTTTTTTTTGTGTGTGTGTGTGTGTGTGTATGTGCATGTGCTTCCCTTTTCCCCCATCATACGTATGGTGGAAGAGCCTCCATTGGTTTAATTTGCATGTAAGCATGACACTATTTAGCACACGTGACCAAATTTGTGCTTTCCATCATCAAACCTTCATCAAAGTTGTTCGCAAAGCCCACAGGTGTCCGCTTGCTTCTGCTCCAGGATGCAGACAGAACGTGGGCTTTGCACCGCGACCTTGATGAAGGAGAATGGAAAGCAGAGGTTTTGTGGAAATGTCTTGTCGTCGTTCGCCTCAGTGTAATCTGGCTTCTGGCTGGTCACGTGTCCCGTGCTGTGTTTGCTTTAATGCCATTTGTTGCCAAGTACATGAAGGTGATGATATACAGGCAACATTTTGAGAGAAAGGAGATGGACACTGCTTATTTTGACAATGATGGTTAATTGGTAAGTGGGACCAAATGTTACTTGGGGGAAACCTTGCATGTCCACTTTGTCTTAAAATGCTCCCTGTGTATCTTGGCCTCAAGAGTTGTCTGAAATTGAAAACGCTTCAGTCCCATGACTGTAACCTGCTATGCCTCTGTTCTCACATCCTCGTTTGAGGCATTAGCAAATTGCTGAAACAGTAATTTGCTCCTTAAGAGAAAAAAAAGATTGATTGTGAACTGAAGATGCTTTCTTTGCAAGTGCAAGTAAAAAAAAATGTTTATCTTGATTATCTTGTTATTGCCTTATTCAAAGAGCTGCACTTAAGACAGGATTTTCTGTTGTTCAGCTGTCTGACCTGGACTGCTGCCCTATGGCCAGACACACAGGTTCAGGCTGGGGTTAGAGCTACACTATCTCTGGATCACCACCCCTAAATCTAAGACTCTCCAGTGAAGAGAGAAAAACATGTCTTTAGTTTAGGTTTAAAGTTATAATGATGACACTCCAGTGAAGTGGCTGTTTCCCACCTTGTCTTCTACATTACGGTGACAGACCAGTCAAATTCAGGGTTTTGTTTTAGTGGTGGTTGTCGGGTGTTTTCTCCGGTGTGGTCTTTTCTCACTATAAGCCTCATGTCGCACTAGGAACCAGACGAACGTTCGCCGGATGCACACAGCGGTGAAGCTGAACGAGGTGGTGGTCAACAAGTCCCAGGGGGCTCACCTAGTCCTGCTCAACATGCCCGGACCGCCCAGGAACAGAGGAGGAGACGAGAACTGTATCCTTTTACTTACACGAATTCATTCACTTGAGGATTTTTGCCAGGAGACAACTGACACCTGGGTCGCACATCTGCACCCGACACTTCTGATTACCTTTATTTAACCAGATCAGTCAACTGAGGAGAGCTTCTCATTCCTTGACTCCTCTCTCCTCAGACATGGAGTTCCTGGAGGTTCTCCTCGAAGGTCTGAACCGGGTCCTCCTGGTCCGAGGCGGTGGCCGCGAGGTTATCACCATCTACTCTTAAAAAAAAAAAAAAAAACGAAACACCCCACCCTGCACACATGGGCCATCGCCATGGATACCGGTCGCCGGGCATTTTTCGGGGGAAGGAAGCCTAATTGGGTTTTTATGGAGGGAGGGGGTTGTTGGAAGGCGGGGCCCGCTCGTGATTGGACAGACGGTCTTTAGGACCTCAGAAGGGAAGAAACAGTTTGTGTCTAACCAGCTGACTGGCAAGAGAGCGCGCTGTGTGTCCACGCCTGGCCACCGTACCCCTGTCGCCTGGAAGATAGAGCATAGAGACACTTTATATTTTTCATTTACTTTTGAAAATGTTGTTACGTTATATTTTCATATTCTTTCCCTCTTCTCGTGTTGGTGTCGTCAAGTTTCTGACACTCATTGTGTAAAGATAAGCAAAGACGTGACGTGTGTGCCGTTGATATGAACCTTGTAGTCTTTCATGTCGCCTGTTGAATTCTACTCTGGGAGGTGCGGAGACGTTTGTTGGACCTGAGAAAAAGTAACACATACACAAAGATGGCAACTTTACGGGACGGGTTTGAACTCAATCTGTCTCGAATAAGAAAATACACACTGTAAGATCTGAATAGGTGGAAAATCACCCTTCTGCTACTTCTAACATCTGTTATATTGTCATTACTTCAAAACAAAGCTCTTGTACGATGGATGGGAGGCAGCAGGTCGCAGGAAGGTCCCCACAAGTTTTCATACCGTCTGGTGATCTGATATGGTCTGCATCACCATCAGTACTTAAAGGTTTTTGAAGCTCTTTGAACTCAACAGAAAGAGCATGCCGTCTGTCTAGGAGCCACTGAAACATCTCGGTCGGGTCGCAGGATAATCCACGTTGTTAAAGAACTGATCCGATCAGCGGGGTGGATTCCTGTCTTCAGTTGAACGGTGTTCTCCGAAGCGGCGCGTGTCATTGTTGTAATGTTGTTGCTCTTTGTCATTGATGAAGTCAGGACTACCCCTAGAAGAACAGCTGTCTATATCGGTGTGTGTGTGTGTGTGTGTGTTACCGGTAGGTAAGCAGTGGGGCCAGTTTGTTGAGGGTTAGGCCAGGAGGATTTTGAATGTGCAATAGATGCTGTCCCTGTTGAGACAGGAGGCTGGTGGATCACCTGGTTAGTCTGGTCGGGGCCTTTCGTATTGATTCTGATACTTAATATCTCCCACCCTCAAGAGTGATACTGTTGCATTAGGGGAAAATAGCCATAGTTGATATTGTAGCCCTTTGTGAACTTTATGTGTTATATAAATGCACCGCTGTAGTTCTGTTTCCTGAAGTAGTGATCAGGTGTTGAGCAGGATTGGGAATGACTGCAGCTGTTTGACAGCTCAGGAGAACAAGAGGCTGAACACTGGCTAGCTGCTCCACACTTAATCTAGAGGTTGTTGGCACTCGGTAGTATCATTGTTGAAGTCATCCTGAGCTTGTGGATCAGTGTAGCAACCGTCTCCACAACTAAAATTTGAGTTTGGTTCTTGCGATGTGGTTTCATCCCACGTTGGCTTCTTACTTGCAGCACTGTCGTCTTTGCACTAGCTAACTCGCAGCAGTTACATCAGTGGGGACGGCCTCGCTTTGTTCGTGCTACAGCGATGTGTTACACTTTCTACCTGTCATATACCACAACATCCTTACGTAAGTGGAGTGACATTTTGATACACGAGTGGGCTCTGACCCGGAGACATTTGGACTCATTTTTAGGGATTATATATATATATTTTTTTGTAATTTTATCACAGACTATGTTATTTAGGTTTCCCAGGCTGAGTAGATGAGTTGTGATGACCATGTACCAGGAGAAAAAAGTGCCAAAAAGACAAACGAAACTGTGGAAGTGTTATTAGAGCTTCTTCCACATGGCCGTAGCTCTTTTTCTAGTCACATTTAGTCATATTTCATCACTGGAAACCACAAGAAAAAGGGCACAAAGTGGTGAAGAAGTTGTTTATTTTTATGATTCAAATGCCCCAACTCTCCAAAAAAGTTGTTTTACTATGTGCAATTCATTTTCATAGTCCCACGTATCAATAAAGGAGGAAAATGGGCTAAATGCTGCCAGCAAAGAGACACTATTGGGTCGTGAGGAAACTAGAAAGGAGCATCTGACCCCCCCCCCCCCCCCCCCCTCTCTCGTGTACCACCACAGTTTCCACCTTTTCCTAGCAGTGCAGTATTTTGTGAAACAGGATGTTGTTTTCCTCCTTCTGTTTTAAGAGTCCGACTGTCAGACATGCGACGTCTCTGTTTATCGTGTTTTATTCTGTTCCTGACGTGCGCCTGTGTAACTGTACTAGTCGTGGTCTATGTGATGTTACGTTATATCTTGTAGTGTTAATTTTCAGGACCGGGCGTCTTGTGATTTTATGGGGTGTGTGTGTGTGTGTGAAGGGGGGCGGCCGTAGTCAACTTGTTTGCAGATCTGTTACATTTGTATTTTTTTTTTTCCACAACGTATCAGAAAGACAACATGTACTGAAGGAACCAGGGTACAAAAGAGTGGATTATGTCACTATCATATTTGAAGTTCATTGAAAATATATTTTTTTGTTCTGCTTTGAATTTTAGCCACCAAAGATGAAAATCTTTGAATCTATTAAAACATCGAATTGTGTCTAGTTTTAAAACGTTGAAACTAAACGGCTGTACGTTAATAAATGTTTTTTAAATTTAACCTTGACGACTGAGCTGAATAGCAGTAGAGGTGCAGAAATAAAACATAAAACACGCTAAACAATTACAATAGGAGTAGATAGTAAACAGTGTCAGTGTGTGTTTCCGTGTCGTCTGAAGTGACTGGAGAATGTTATCTACCTCAAGGTGTCACTGAGGCTTGGCTGACAAAAGAAGACAAAAACAATCACTTCTGTCAGAACCAATGTTTTGTATGGATCAATGAATGGAAAAGCATCTGCTCTGTAACAGAACCAGCAGAACTGTGTGTGTGTGTGCGCGTGTGAGTGTGTGTATGTGTGTGTGAGTGTGTGCGTGTGTGTTTCTGCTGGTGGCCAGCTCAGCCGGCAGGCCTCAGACTGTAATAGGATGTCACTTGTGGGCGCACATATAGAGGGTAGCCCTGTAAATTCTGTTTGTGCCTCTGAGTAATTAATAAAAGTGCTGAAATAAACCAGAACTCGTCCGTCTGCTGATTCAGGTAGCGGCACAAAGCACCGACACACACTCACAGCTGTGATATGAACAGCAATGTATTTTAGTATATTAGTCACTGAAATGACCTGATGAGAGAATTTACTTTGTGGTTAGTTATGTATTGGACTAAAACCATGTTGGGTTGTTTTATTGAGAGGAAAGACTGGAATAGACGGTAATAGATGGGACAATTTGTTCTACTTTGGTTTCCAATAACCACACGGGACCCTTAAAGCAAGAGGACACTAAACACAACAGCCAGTGTTTGAATTGACTGAGCAGTTAGTAGTTATATTTATATAATTTTATTTTTTATAGAATACAGTCACAAAAAAAATTATTTGAAAAGACTTTGAATCAAACCGTAGTTTAGTTGGAAGCTATTTGAAGAACCAAACAGCTTCAAGAGGGAAACGATCCAGAGAAAGCCGTCCAGCGAGGCTGCTGAAGGATCCTGAAACATTTCATTTGGAAATAAGGTTGAGTTGTATTTGAGTTACTGCTTAGTTAAAGTTGACGCTCCTGCCTGGAGCGTCATTTGTGCCAGGAAACCAGACCAGTTATGTTAAAACACAATTCCCTTCAGCAGAGACAAAACACTTTTTCTTTTGTCCTGTAGAGGGCGGCCTTGCCGTTGAAAGGATGGATTTTATGTAGTGGTTGGTTTAAACTGACCGAAGATGTGGGTCACAGATAGAGTCAATTCATTCTCAGTTTGAACTGTTTAAATACAATTTGATATTTCTAAAATCATATTACAAATAAATATTATCATGGCAGCCACTGACCTGCAGGAGGTCCAAGTTATTTAAAAAAAACTCAAATTCAAACCAACTGTGATGTGAGACAGCCAATATATGTACATGCAACAGGAATGAAAAATGGTGTGAGGGTGAGGAAAACGCCTTGGGCCTTCGATCTGGCGGGGGGCGGGGGGGGTGTTGGCTTTAGCGCCCTTGTGCCCCGTCTGTGCCTCCCCTTCGAACTGGACAATCAGCTACTCAGCACCGACAGGCCTGACCCATGCTGGTCACATGGCCCCCGGTTCACACAAACAACCGATACGAGCATCTGATTCAATTAGAGCGTGACGATGAGAGAGAGGAGAGAGAGAGAGAGAGAGATAGAGAGAGAATACCAGAGAACCAGAGTGTTAGTGTTACGCCTTTCATGTCACAATTAATATTACTTCCTTTGCACGTTCAGTTACGTTTCTCATTGTTTTTCAGCAGGAAGTTTGTGTCTCAAGGGTGTGTGTATTTGTGATGGAAAGTTGATGTGTGTGTGGCAGACGGGAGAGGCGAGGGGGTGTGGTTGAGCCGGCCTACCAGCCTGATTCCCTCCTGTAGTAATCAGTAACCTTCTTGTAAGGTCTTTGTGCTCCAGCCTAGGGAGGGACTTATGTACAGCTGGTGCAGTTACATCCTTATTCCTAGTACCACACAATCCATCATCCCGACCAAAAGATAGGACTGCGTTCAAATGGGATCAAATGAAAAAATAAAATTGTAAAATTGTTTTTTTTTTATGTACTTTCCATTTTACTCACCTGCAAAGTCTACAGGGGAATCCACTTCAATTTGTAATGAAAAAGGAAAAATGGGCTGAACCACACTCTGAGTTTTGGCCCTGATTGACCTTTCAAGGCCCCTGGTCACCTTTCACCCTTTCTGAGAGTCAGCACAATCTAGCAGTCCAAAGTTCTGATTGTCTCCGTTCTGTTTGCTCGACCAAATCGATTGCAGAGAGGCTGGGCGTTGACAGCACACCCGGACATATCGAAATTGCACAACTATGGGACTAGCTGGAGTGGACCCTAAAGATTCAGAAAATGTGAGGTGTGATTTGATAAAAATGTATCAAATCACTTTCTATCATTCATTGTGTATCATTTAAACAACAAAATTGTCATTTATCATTTAAGGTGAGCAACCTCTAGTCTGGAGCCACAAGTTGCTATTGTAATACTTTAATAAATGTTAGAAGGACACAAAGTGAAGCTGTTTCCATCTAGTTTTGGTTATTACAGTGATACCATAGGTATAACTATGCCCAGTAGATGAAGGGTTAAACTGGGGAGGAGAGCGTACTAGGAGGCTGAGAGCAGCGTCAAGTTAACCATAGATAGACAGGAATAAAACCGGAAATCGGACCATTTTGCCATCAAAATAAAAGTGTACAATTTGTCAAAAACATTTTAATTAATTGCGGTGTACAGAATAAAAAACGACAAAATGCAAAAAATAATAAAAAATACTCAGATGAAACTTGAGATGACCCTCTATTCTTATTTCATCTTGTGGTGCCTTCTTCGGTTCCTTGTTATTTTATGAGCATGACATGACAAGGCATAGATTATTTTAAAGAGAGTCCAAAGGCCAAATGCACAAGTTTATTGACCATCCCGTCCCGTGGGCCCGGATGTGAGTCTCAGGAAACTGAATTAAGAAAACTGAATTTGAATTGGGAAGAAACAATTTTTTAATTCTTATCAGAACTTGAATTGAAAGATAATAACATTCAATTTCCAAGCCAGTGCATTCAATTTCAAATTGTATGGTACAAATTAAATTTTTGAGTTGATTTAAGTTAACTGAGTATATTCAATAATCGATTTCTTGAAATCAACAGTTCAATATGAGCGTGACAAATTCAAATGTATCCAAGTCAAATACAATCTCCCCTGGCACTTATCTCTTCCAATAGATGTCTTCTAAAACACATTATTAGTGTGCAAAACACCAAGAAAATATCCAATTCTTGTGAAAAGTCTTTCACTCAAATTACTTCTGATATTTTGTGTATTTTTAGAATCAATCATCATCACACGGAAAAACACGGCATTGGGACTAGAGCTAACACTTGAGCTGGTGTAAGGAGGTGGAGGCAGTGGATCAGAGAGTAGCTGTTTAAATTCCCCCTAGTGTTCCTTCTGGCTATTTACATTTCTTCCAGTTGGTGGATTAAAGAGTCACTGCTGCTCTGCATTTATTTTGTACAATGTGTTTTAAACATGTCGGGTCGGGCATATATTTATGAGTCGTGTGACATTTGTTTTTGGCTCCTTTTGAAGCCGTTTGAAACCAATGACAAGGCGTGGCGATCTCTATACGTAAATCTAATGATCATAATGGAGAGCAAAGATCAATCAAAACTCAGCAGAGACTTAATTGGAAGCCGCCTGGCAATTTATTAAATAATAATAATGTTGTCACGTAGCAAAAGTAGTCGATATAAGCATGTTTGTAAGTTTATATTAGATGCAGTGATTCAGTTGACACCGTAGATGACTTGAACACATAAAACGGATGTTGGCTTTTGACGTTCAGCAATAAGGGTTTTATTTTGAAAACTATCACCGGAAGTCATAGTTGTTATTCCGTCGGGGCTTGATATTGGCCACAGCGCCTAACTAGGCTGCAACATCAATAACAGCCTACAGCGTAATAACGCTGGTGCTGCTGCGGGATCTCCCGGGGAGCAGACAGAAGGGACGACTGCCTCACAGTCTTTCATCAACAAAAGGACATTTCTGACTCATTTCTTCCTCCTCGCTTTATTTGAAAAGAGGGCGTTGCAGGAACAATCAGCCTGGAAGAAGGTGACATGCCCTTCATTGCCTGGCGCAGTCAGTGCGCCGATCGCTGCCAGACGCGGACGAGGTGAAGACCGGAATGGTGCGTTTACATTCCTGAATTTTACATGAGGAGGCCTGAGTCGGTTTTCCAGCTGTTTTAGTTTATTTTTTTATACTAACAACACTACATGACCGATCGCCGAGCCGAACCGACGCGAAAATGCAGCACAGCGGGTGTATGGGTGCAGGTGGATGGCCAACCTGACGGTCCCAGCCGCCGCTTCCCTCCCGTTCAGCTGCCGCTGCTGCAGCAGGTCGGGCTTCGTGCAGAGCTGTGAAAACCAAAATAAAAAAATCAACAAACCGGGGACCCGAGCCATGCTTCCCGGGGTCGGCGTGTTTGGCACCAGCTTGACCGCCAGGGTGATCATCCCGCTGCTGAAGAATGAGGGCTTCGCCGTCAAAGCCCTGTGGGGCCGGACCCAGGAGGAGGCGGAGGAGCTGGCCAAGGAGATGAACGTGCCGTTTTACACGAACCGGATCGACGACGTGCTGCTGCACCAGGATGTGGACCTGGTCTGCATCAACCTGCCTCCGCCTTTGACGCGGCAGATCGCTGTCAAAACACTGGGTGAGTCCTGCTGGCGGGATGCTGCGGTCCTGCCCGTGTTGTTGTGGCTACTAGGGGGTTTGATGTGCAGGCCCACTTGGTCAACTTATGGCTTACTAGCTTACAGTGGAGCAGACATGGAGGCAAGTGAAGGTGGAGTGTGCTTTGGGCTATAGCAGGTGTTGTTAAGAATAAGGGGTGGTTATGCAACGACCAGCATCTTCTTCCATGTATGTCAACAACTCTTCTTTATTTCTGAAAGTGTCCTCATATCTGACTTGCATGGTACTGATGGGGCCCCAGTACAAGGCAGGAGGGTATTTCAGCTGTGAGGTGGCTGGAAGATGGATGACATTAGTTTAATGTTGCAAAAAAAATTGCTGCTTAAGTGCTCTTGAGCAAGGCACTGGGCCCCTGCTCCATGACCACAGCACTGTGGGCAGCCCTGTGTGTCCACGTGTGTCCATATTGGGCTCACTATTACACCTAATGAAGCCACACAGGTTCATGTTTAGGCTAGCTGTCATTGAGCCTGTCCTGCTGGCACTAACACTCGCCCTGGGTGACCGGATTGTAAGTGATAGCGCTGAAACACATAACATCCAGGTGTAAATGCACCGAGAAGCATTGAAGATCCAATCATCCAAACCACCTCTGGAGGTGTTGGTTGACATGTGACAAAGATATGACATATTTTGATGTTATACTGCATTAAAATATATCTTTCTTATAACAACCAGGTGCGGATGTTGCGTTGTCCTCTGGTCACAAAGGGACAAATGCTGGCATGCTAAGCTAACTACGGCTAGCAATGTTTTATCCTTTATTTGGGCAGAAAAGTTTCATCTCTCATTTCATTGTGACTTCAAGCCCAGGTAAAAGACGGTATAAGAACATTTCATTTTTTTGTGGGGACTGCCACTAAAAGACTGAAAGTCCTGGTCAAATGCTGAGCTTAACCTCTGCCAGGGAAACTGACAAATGTAGAAGCCCAAGAGAAGAGGCCCCGATGTAAGAAAAGAGAGGGACACAAAGGGCGAGAGGCTGTTCTACTTTAAATCTGGAGCAGTGTGGCTTATTTTGGAGATCACAGTCGGGAGCTGTGGAGCAGCCCGAAAGGAACGGTGGCAAGAGGAACTGGATGTGCTGTGCTCCAAAGGCTTAATTTGCCCTATAGCCGGCCAGTAAGCACAAATAAGACCAAACTAATGGGTCCAAAGATGCTCAACATCAAGGGGGAAACTGAAAACACATATAGCATCCTACCTACCAAACAGTAGGCAGTAGGGATACACAGACACATAAAAACGGCTAGAAATACCCAAATCTATCAACACAACTAACACATGATTGATCCCTGTTGTAACAGCAGCATCTGTAGTAGTGGGGCGGATGTGGCTCAGGAGGTAGAGCGGGTCGGCCTCCAATCAGAAGATCGGAGGTTCGATCCTCCAGTCCACATGTCGAAGTGTCCTTGGGCAAGATACTGAACCCAAAATTGCTCCTGATGGTCAGACCAGCACCATGCATGGTAGCTCACTGCCATCGGTGTGTGTGAGTGTGAATGGGTGAATGAGAGGCATATACTGTAAAAGCGCCTTGGATAAAAGCGCTATATAAATGCAGTCCATTTACCATAGTCGGCGTTGATTTTCTGTGATTTTGATGGCATTCAACTTCAAATGGTCTCAGCTGATATACTCCAGATATCTACTGAATAGTCTTCAGTGTGCAGGCCCTGAAGGAACGTTACACTTTCATTAATTTCACGGACCCTGGACATAATATAATGTGTGTGTATAAGCTCAGTGAATTTTACCCTGAATTGAACACAGAAATCCCACTTAGACGTGGTTATCCCGTCCCATTGAAATGTACAATACCAAATGACGGCGTATCTGAGTGGCGGTGAGGATCAGGGTTGTTATGAACGCTAATTGTGGATGTGCTGAGACGGGGACGCCGAGAGTCTCGCGGTTAGAGAAGAGGTGTTGTGACTACACTCTGAGGTGTTATTCATTCATTCAAGTGTGGAGTCGAGGAACTTTTAGCAGCCCTTCTTTCGTTACAGTACATTGTCGTGTTGCATCTTCCACACTTTTTGTCATGGAGGAATGACAGGGTCAAAAGGCAAAGGGCTGATCCTCAAAAAAAGGAAGTTAGACAATCATAATGTCAAACTGTAAGAAGTATTTATGTCTTCTGTCTTCATAAGATAAGATGAAACTGTACTGATCCCTGTGGGTGAATTGGGCAACAATGTGATCCCTTATAATAAGAAACTTTGCCCCAAACAATTCTGCAGAGCATCCTATCTGCCTTTTGGCCTGAACATGAACGGCCCTGGTCTCATTCACTCACATGCACTGAGTGTGTGATGACACATGACACCACTCAGTGTAAACCTCTAACCTACCTCTAGCCTCGGCGTCTCGGCGTGGCGATGAGGCTGCCACGGCTCCGTTGGGTTTCCCGCCGCAGCCCCGTTGGCATGTTTGCTTCGGTAGATTCTGTGGAGTGGCAGTGTGAACAAATAAAATGGACGAGCGTAAAGTACGGCAGCCAGTGTTTGTTTATACCACGACGCTGCACTAATGTCAATACAGTGCACGCACAAATGCACACATGCACACCCAATGCACATGCACACACACACACCTTGTGTTGCAACTGCACTTTTCCTCACTTCAACCCCCCCCCCCACTCCTTCTTTCCTCTCACAGTGGTTAAGAAATCCCAATTTCCCTTCCACGTGGATTCATACGCCAATGCGTCTGACAGCTGTGAGGCCAAATTTAGCTCTGCGCGAAGGTTGCACAAGCCCGCTGAGCGCGAGCCAGAATCGCTAATCATGTTCCAGTGAACTTGACGCAACCTGCACAACAACCGCGGCAACTTGTCAATGGCCATTCTTTTCTCTCTCTTCCTCTCAGCCCGGTTCCTCGCGGCTGCATTGTCTCAGGGCTTTCCCGTCCCACTCCGTCACCGATCTGGACGTGATTCTCAACCTGCTTGCATCGCCAGTTTAGATTTAAGGCATTGGAACAGAAGTCATTTCTAGTGATTTGGCTAAATAAACAAAGAACGATATTTTCAGACGCTGTGTAACCCGGGCCACATGTTCAAGACCACCAAGCCACCAAGGACGCCTGTCACGCCGTCGCTGCAATGCCTAGACAGGCCGGCCACGAGGGAATACACAACCAACGTCGTCTTTTGTCAGGGTGTGTGGTGGTTACTCTATCTGGCTATCGCTGGCTTCTTGTTTACCTCGTGGGTTAAGGTGATAAGTCCAATCAGGCTCTCTCGCCACTGGAATGTGGACTTAGGCATCGGAGGTATTCGGCAGTAGTTTGTCCAACCTTAACGTGTTATTTTGTCTTTTTTTCATCCTTTTATTTGCTGAAATTTTAAGTTGAGCGTTCGAAAAAAAAAAGGTATACAGATCTCACAGTACTCACTGGTTTGTACATGTGTTTTTTTTTAATAGCAGGTGTTTTACTGGGAAAGCACTCTGCAAATATGGCTCAATATATGGCTCAGTGGCCTTGGCTAAAATGCAGCTGTGCTGGCAACTGTCTGAGGTACTGTTGAATGTACAGCAGCAGCAACCACAGCGGTAAACCTCACTGGAAACAACATAATCCAGTTAATGGTGTGGAGGCAGGGATGATTTTTTTTTTAAATGGTCATGAAAACCAGATAATAAGGCCAAGCTGATCATGCTAGTTTAAGAGGAAAAACACTGGGACAAGTCGGAGGCGCTCCACACGTCGTTCAGGTTTTACCCGACGGAGTAACTCCCCTCAGTCCAACACACTCGGTCACATTACAGCAAACCAGTCGGTCTTGCTCTGCCACCTCCTTCAATAGGGATTTCTTTCTCTCCGATTACTATAGCATTCCTGAGGCATCTGATGTCACACCGGCTTTCTCAGGGAATTTGGTGTGTCGTGAAGCAAATGCCAAATAGGGACTACCACGCTGTCTGTTCCTGCACGCGCACACACACACGCACACGCACACACGCACACACGCACACGCACACACACACACACCGTTTTTCTTTGAAAGACAGACTCGCGTGAGCCCCAAGCGTTTCTTGGCCCACAGCTTGTGAAAGTGCTATTTCTTAAGCCAGAGAAGATTTGAAGCTCCTTTGGTCTTTTTTTTTGCTAGCTCCATTGGAATACATTAGCATTCCCAATGCACATGAATCCTGAGGACTTCAGACCGGCTGCTGTTTGTCAGAGCCTTATATATATGATAAGATGGTTTTTAAAAACTTGCAGTCATTTGCTGCTATAGAATTACTTCTGATCTTCTGGCTTAAAGCAGTGGCTCTTTAATGTTGTCAGTATGAGAGCAGGGTGAGAAATATTGCCTCTCTCCTCGGGATCAAAGCTCATGAAAACATACAGCTACTCATGTCATGTGGGAAACCTAGAACATACGAAGAAGAAGAGTGACACATTTTATTTCCTGTCTTATGGTTTTACAAAATCTAGGGTATTACAGTATTATTCACCTTCTCTTCACCTTGATATCAAAGGAGAGCCGTTGAAAAGCCAGATGAAAATGGGTTTGGCTCCCTGGTAGTCACCATACAAACATCAAAAATGGAGCTGCTGCTAATGCTACATGGGTGGGAGTCATGGAAAAAATACATGTACTTCAGAATATGTTCAGAGATATGTTGCACAAAAGTATACACAAATAATAGTATACCCCTTTAGAAATGAATGGGACTTACATGTGCAAAAGCCTGAGATTCTGTAAATGAAAATATGTAATGTCCAAAAATATATTTGTTCATGTTGATAAGATTGTATGTTTTGAGTGACTAAAATGTATTTCATTTGTAAACTTTACCTGTATACTTACAGGTAAATGTTTTCAACAGCGCACAGCAAGAAAATTGCATATTTGTGAAGTGTATTTTCTGCAGTATGAGTCATTTGGTTGTTAGTGAGGCCAAACAACCATCTCAGTATCACACAAATAAAGGAGTTATCAACTGAAGAAGATGAAAGGATCCTAGACAGGCCCACTGATTCTGGGAAGTTTTCCATTTGGTCCCGGATGTCGGAGGCGGCAGGTTGTGTGTATGTGGGCCAGATGCTGAGAGGGAATCTGAGAGCTCCACTAAACTGTAACATGAGCGAGACTTTCAGGTACGCTTTCCCTCCTTTTTATGCAGTTGAGTACGGGGGGAGGAAGTCACGGGAGGGGGGGGGACAGTCTAGCTCATCTCTGTGTGGGTGAACGCACACATGCTGCAGCTCCTTCCACGGTTTGACTGAAATGAAACCAGAAGTTGTGTTATGACTTGAAGTCAAAGTGTCAAATAGGAAACTGACTGCAGTGTAATGCTTTCCGCTGCTAACCGCTTCCCACTATCAGTGGGATTTCATCGAAAAAGCCTAGTAAGTGATAGGCCGATAAGTCATCTGTCCCTCAGATCATTTGTCTTCATGGATCGGTTATTTTTCACTCATCCTGTTGAAACTCACATGAATCAAAAGAGAAACATACTTGAAATGCTTCCTTACAGACTATCTAGGTATATTTATTTAAATGAGTCTCTCTCTCTCTCTGTCTCTCTCTCTCTCTCTCTCTCATATCAGCGGTAGAAGCTATCAGGTATCAGGTCAGTGTGCACTGAGCTCAACAGCCAGACGCTTCCTCATCCCTGCTGCCTGGACCAGACCGGGCTGTCTAAGAATAGCACCTAATGGTCATCACACACAGAGATAATATCAGCAAACTAGATGGGTGATCATATCGCCAGCATTCAGGGATTACAGGGATGTGGTCTGGAACATAGGGGCGGATAGATGGGCAGAAAAGCAGGGCAACGGTACCCCCCAATAGAAATGACTTCACATCCCTATATTATTAACATCAATTAATGTGCTTCATGAAACATAATCATAATGTTGTTTTCCCATGATGTAGCCCACAAACTGGCACTGCAATATCACCCGTTTCCATGAGTTCATAAAGTTGCCCGTGTATCGTTTAGTTGCCTCCAGACTGGATGTCACACCAGACGATGTTGCCCTGATTAGTTTGTTATCAGTTTGATTGTTTTGCACAAAAGATGATATCAGAGAAGAGCAAGGTAAATTGGATTAAGACCTTTCAGTGGCTTTCCCCGGCACGCCTTGATCTAACAGCTTGGCTGTCATGGAGACGTTGAAATAATTCATGAAACCCTGTAGTGCACCTCCACCCCGATGGAAACCCCCCTGTGATGAGCTGTCAGATGTCCATGCTGGGCGGTGGCGTCCCACGGTACATTGCTATTCATACCCCTGTGCAGAGGCCAGTGGGTGAATGTGTGTACTAGTGCTCTGTGTCTGGGTGGGTGGTACTTCACCTCCTAGTTAAGGTGTTAATTGGGGTTTTATACGTATTTGTATGGCATTCACATGGATAAATAAAGCAAATATTTTGACCTCAGGCAGACAGTAAACCAGCAGGGGACAGGATGAGGTGGATGTGTGTTCATACCAGTCTTTTTCTATTCAGGCTTTTGGAGTTTTTTCTGGGTAACCGTGAACAGGATATGACGTGTGCGCGCGCTAACGTTGATGAGCATTGAATTGTGCTGGGTGTAAGTTAGCGCTGAGCCATCACCTGCTCTGCAGGGGCACCCAGTGGCACAGTGCTATTTATAACCTCGCTGCAAAGGGCAAGCGGGCGTCATAAATGCACGCTCCCACCGCCGACGCTCTTACGCAACTGCACTTCCGACCGGCGATGAAGCGCCGCGGTAGCAGCTTAAAGGGCTAGTCCACCCAAATGCACGGACGGGCGTGACAGTAGTCCTAGTGTACTGGCAGAGGTTACTGAATGCTCCTGCAGTCAGCTGTTTTGTGAGGAAAGGACTTTTTTTTTTTTCTGGGTGCAACATCTGACAGAGTTTTTCTTGTGATACTCAGATTAGGCCAAATCTAAATAAAAGTATTGACAATTTTTCTTTTTATGGATCTAAAAACTATTGTATTGTTCCCAGTTGAACCTAAAGGATTGGTATTTGTAAGATTTCAATTAAAGAATATTTTTATCAATTACATTTTGTCCACAAAAGCTGGTTATTGCTGAGAAGAGCAACTCTCTCTGGGTCAGTAATGGTTGAATAAAAGTTCCCCCCTCTTCTTATAGTTTGATGGATAAAAACTTTACTGAACTTTTAACATCACATGATTTAAAAAAAACAACAACTTGTATTTTATCACTTGTATTCAGCACTCTGATGGATTAGGGCCTTTGGGTTGAGCTGTGTTCATAGCCAGCAAGGCGACTATGTTCAGAGGGAATCAGCTCAACGTAGCCTATAGCAGAACGCCGCCGATAGAGAAGCATGCTGCCGTTCCCAGGCCTTCTCCCTCAACATCAATGCTTGTTTTTTTTTTGTTTTTTTTCTTACCGTGAGTTTTCATGTTCTCCTGGACGTCCATTAACATGCTAATGACAGCCTGGGAGTGTGTGCATGAATGAGAGAGAGAGAGAGAGAGAGAGAGGAGGGGAGAGGAGAGGCAGACGGCGAGAAACACCGAGTGGGAACGAGAGAAAAAAAGAGCCCGTCTTCCTGTGAACTTGCCTTTTGTGTGTCGAGTGAATGGGGAGGCTCTTTCAGTCTCCCACCTCGCCGCTGTGCTGAGAAGTGAGCATTCCTGAGGAGGGGAAAGTAGAAGAGAGACCCCCATCCTTCTCCCCAGCCCCCCCCCCCCCGCCCCCTGTCACTCCGCATGGACCCATGAGGGACTATTTTGTGGTGTTGGACTTGGGTGGCGTTGGGCTGAGGAGCCACATTGTATTAAACCTGGGGGCAGGGAAGGGGGCAAGTCTGGGACGGGACGGAGGACTACTTTTTATTATTACATTTGACGGATGGGACGGGGGGCAGACGTTCCATGATGGTTTTGATAGTGGTGATGGATGACTTTTGTATTATTGGGTGAGTGTGTGTGGGTGGTTTGTGTTCGGGGGAGGAAGTCTTTCAATGTGAATCGATTTTTTTTCCACACATCTTTTGACAACAGCCTGGAGCTTGTCAGTTGGCTAGTGGGGTATGAAAAACCAACACCCTGAGTGGACCTGGTGCAGGATTTGTGGAAGATGGGGGTCCTGCCAGGATGACAGCAGCATTTCTACCCTTTTAAAAAGACATGAGTTGAGGCTAAATCCCAGTTTAAACACCTTTTAACTGTATGTCCTAAACAGGCTTGTAATGGTTTTGCACTTTCCTTTTTTCATTTTCATTTTCATATTACGTGTCAATGAATGGTTAGTAGATGTGGCTTCTACTCATTTCTGTGTAGTTCTCTATAATCCTAAATTTAGCTTTGACTGAAAGACAAACTGAAAGTAATATCAATATTTGGCAGTTTTGGAGTTTTAGTTTAGTTTCAGTTCCTTCAGTTTTCTTAGAAAGCTCCAGTCATTTTATTTCAGTTCATTCTCATTTCTATTATTTATTCGTCATCCTCAGTTTTAGTGCCGGTTGGTTATTACTCTTGTCCTGACATGTACTTTATCAACTGTCATGCCGACTCCTTTTCCACCCCAATGAGGATGAGGCAGTTGTTCAAACACTCCCACTCGCCATTGGTGTGCGTGTGTGCATGTGTGTGTGCATTACTGATTTAACTTTGGCATGCCAAAACAAATATACCCGTAGGAGTGTGGTTATTGGGAAATTGGGAAAGTATTCTCCTCTCACGACACTAGTTGTATTCCTATTGGTTGTCTCACTCGTATGTATTTTCCATCTGTATCTATTGATATAACAACCACTCTACCAGAGCAGCTGTGTTTGAGTCATGAACTCGATCTGGCCCGTGTCGTTTTGTCCTCATCCTTCATAATCCCAAGGTGAACCTGCTCCATAATGGGCTTGCTCAGACATCCTTTATGTGTAGGTGTTCAGGACCGGGCCTGCCTGTGTTTCCTAATTGGCCACCGGGGACCCGGGGACAAGAGGCGGCGGCGGGTATGAGCCGGTGGAGAGGGCGTTGCCGTCAGTCAGGGCCTCTGATCAAGTGACAGCTGGTCCCGCGTTCCCTCTGGGGCGGACATCTTTACTGCCTCCTTCGACCGGAGGACCTCGGTTCAAGTGTCTGAAGTTGCTGAAGTGTCCTTGAGCAAGACATTGAAGAGCTACCAGCTCCAGGGGTGCTGTTCTCTAGCTGACCCTGTGCTCTGACCTTTGACCTTTGACCTTTGACCTGGGTGTAAGCAAAAAGTTCTTCTTCTTCTTCTTCTTCTTCTTCTTCTTCTTCTTCTTCTTCTTCTTCTTCTTCTTCTTCTTCTTCTTCTTCTTCTTCTTCTTCTTCTTCTTCTTCTTCTTCTTCTTCTTCTTCTTCTTCTTCTTCTTCTTCTTCTTCTTCTAAAACCTTACATGCAGCCCCGACACTTTGCCATGGTTGCCAACTCATTTCACACTCATTTCCCTCGCTGTGAAAGTTTGAATGGTGCAGTGACTTGTAAAGTAGATGCTGCTGCTCAGAGAGGCTCACTGGGAGAAGTCGCTGTAACAGGAAGTGATATTTTGGTATACCACAGTGAAGTGTGTCTCTTCCTGTTGTGCATATGGAAGGTGGAAACGGTGCATTTTTGTGTGAGAAAGATGCTGATGCTTCTCTATCATATCATCTGCTTCTGAGTTGCTTGAGCTGTACAAGTTGAAAAGGAGTTACCTTGACCTGCCCTGCCATGGGAAGGGGAGGCGCCCCGAATTAAATTCTCGTCGTCTCATGTCTTCATGGATGTTCAGATCGCTGCTAAACCCTTTCTCTGAAAGGCAGCCAAGCCTGATCAGAAAGGTGACCGCAACACAGCACTTCCTGTGGGCCAACCTGCCACTGTCTAGAGGACAGGCTTGCTTCTGTTGACGTCTACACACACACACACACACACACACACACACATCCAGTTGCTTCACCCACAAACATATACTCAGTTTCAATCATTATTTAAAGTTTGGAGTAAAAGCTTTTGTACCGATGACCCTTGACCCTTGACCCTTGAGTGTTTGTCTGTCTGTGTTCTTGTGTATGATAAGTGGAACCACTATGTGTTGTATTTTGTATACATCTGACTGTCCAAGGGATGGATGGATGGATGGATTAAATGCTTAGTCTTGTTAACAACGGAGAGAGACCCTCCCCCTTTCTCTCTCATCTCTCCATTTCCCATTGGTTTGGTGGTAGCCTGTCTGAGGGGTTCATGTCTCTACCACCCTCCTTATTACTGCCACAGCTTGTTCCATGCATATTGCATTCCAGCTTGTTTTCACGCACAGCTTAGTCAGAGCACAAGGCTAAGCGAGGACATGAATACTCAGCCGTCTCCCGGTGACTCAACCGGCCAGTCGGTTAGTCAGTCAGCTATTCAGCTCTGCTCAGATAACAAGCCACAGGGACGTGATCAGGAGCACATTTTTTCCATTGAATGATATGAACATCTTTTTCCAGTGAAAACAGATCGATGGCTGTTGGTAACATGCAAACATGGTTTTACATACAGTAGAGGGCAAAGGTCATATACTCCGCTATTCAAATCCATACAGAGGAACCCACAGAGGAAGCTTGATACCAACACTGTCTGGCAGGGACTCGGCGTCTTGCTCAAGGACACTTCAGCAGGGTGGATAGTGGCTGACTCAGGGGCTTGATCCTGTGGCGCCCCCTAACCCGTCACGCCACCCGTCCCAACAGCAGAGCAGCTATCACCGTCTTTGCCTTTTTAAACCCTTTTTTGCATGTTTGTCGTTGCAGAGGTGCTTTGCATTGTTCGCCTTGTTTATCTCACACCCGCATGAATGCATCATTGTAGCGCTGCTCTTATCTGCCGTCACCCGGGCCAGAGCCGATCCAAGGAGTTACAGCACATCGTGGACCGGCCTGGAGTGTCGCGCCGTCTTGTGTCGGAGGTCATCTCGGGTGATTTGCGCAACGTCGGTGTTGATCTCACTGGTCTCATGTTGCTGATTCACGGATTGGAGGCGCGTCAGACTCCGCGATGTGCCACGTCTCAGGAGCCACCAGTCATTTCCAGATTGTTTGGAGAGACAGGAAACACCGCTTCCCCTTAGCTGACACATCAGCGACCGCAGTGGAAATACCTTCATTAAATGACGTTAATGTGTGGTATCCTTGACGGGGAGTAGTGTGAGATGCTTTTCTTTGAGTTGATGCAATAAAGTGTGTATTCATTTGCAAACTTCTATTTCTATTCAGTCCCCAAATTCAATCTTGTCTCCACTGTCGCCTCCCTCCTCCCATCTCCCATCTCCCTCCCATCTCTCCTTTTGCTCTCTTGACCCTGGTGGCAGAGAGAGAGCGGGGGAAGGGGGGGCGGGGGGGTTCATCACCATGACGACGCCCCCTGCCTCCGCCGAGCATCCGTGTCTTCTCCCACCGAATAAAAGAGGGAAGTTCATCTGTAGCTGTCCTCTCCAGAACAGGCCCTGACAGCGTATAACAGCCACGCCGGCTCACAGCTGTTTCATCGTCTCTGCCCGGCGGTGGATGCGACTCAATGAAGACGTCTACATCCATTAGTCAGCGGCTGAAGTCGCTCGGCTGCCCGCGCGCCTCAGGACATTAATGGTTATTAATGAGCGCTCGCCGGTCTTTTGTCATAGTGTCAACTCGTCGTACAAAAGCGCTCTTCACTTTTCCCTTCGAGTCGCATCTCAGATGCGACTCGAAGGTATCTGCAGATATCTGCAGATATTGTGTTCGCGGAGCTTCTCATCACGCTGAATCTTCTCAGGGCTGAAAGGTCCTGATGCCTCTCTCTCTCTCTCAGCATGATGAAGACACCCCGGACTTGACGGAGTGCTGCGTTCAAGTCCTGGTGTGATGTAGCAGTTTAGCTTATTTGAGAATTAAAAAAACAAAAAACAGGTAACATTTGAACTTT